>QJSC01002235.1:639238-764500 GCA_003697955.1 Calidris pygmaea | reverse complement strand
ACGGTCCCGCATCGCGCCGCCGCGCAAGACAAACCCCGGGGGGTGGGAGGTGGGGGGAGAGGGAGGGGGAGAGGGAGGGGGGGAGCGCGCGCAGCAATTACTTTTTAATTGGGAGGCCGGTTGATGAGCCCGCGGGCAGCGGGGAGAAGCCGCTTCCATGGCAACCGGCCGCCCCGACACGCGCGGCTGAGCCCCGCCGCCCCCCCCCCCCGGCCCCCGCCGTGCCTCCCGGGACCACCGGGGCTGGGGAGGGAGGGGGAGAGGGGGAGAGACGGGGGGGGATACGGGAGGACCGAGGCTCCCCCCCCCCCAACAATAACACCCACACCGCCCCCCCGGGAGTCCGCACCGCCCTCCCCCCCACACCCCGCACCCCTCCGCGCCCCCCCGCGGTGGGGGGGGTTTGGAGGGTCCCGGCTCGTACCTCTGGGGATGATGGCGGCGGCGGAGAGGAGCAGCAGGAGGAGCGGGAGGAGGCCGCGGGCGCCGCCGCTGCCCGCGGGGCCGCTGGGCTGGGCGCGACCCGCCATCGCCGGCACCTGCTCGGCTCTGCCCGCCGCCTGCTCGGCTCTGCCCGCCGCCCGCCGCGCGCCGCGATAATGAGATGCGCCCGCGTCAGCGCGCCGAGGCGGGGGCGGGGCCGCGCTCAGGCCACGCCCCCCTCTCCCCGCGCGCCCCGCCCCGCCCCTCCCCGCCAGGGGCCGGGGGCAAAGTGCCGGGCGCGGCGCGGGGCGCAGGGGCGCGGCGGGGACACAGCGCTCCCGCACCGGGGGGGGAACGGCGGGGAATGGGGGGCGCTGGACCCCCCCAGCGGGGCAGAGGGAGCGGGGCTGCCGCCCCCCCGCGGCGAGCGGCGGGGCTGGGGGAGCTGGGGGGAGGTGTGGGGGGAGACGGCGCTGCCGCAGAAAAACAACAACATTTGAAAAACAACAGCCCGAAAAGCCCCGCGTTTCCCGCGGGCGGGTATCGCGACTCGCGGCGACAGGCGGGGAGGGGGCGCGTGTCGGCGACTCGGCCCTTCTCCCCACCATCGTGTATGTCGTGTCCCCCCCAGCATCCTCCATCTCGGGGTCGAGCTTCCTCCCCCTCCAGCATCCTCCTCCTGGGGCCGTGCTCCCCCCGCACCGCTCCCCAGATCCTTCCTTCCTTCCTCCCTTTGGGGGTCCCCCCCCGGGTCTATCCCCCCAACAGCACCCCCCAGCATCCTCCGGGTCTCCTTCCTTCATCATCCCCCCCTCCAGCATCCTCTTCCCGGGTCCGTATCGTGTCGTGTCCCCCCTCCAATCCTTCCTTCCTTCCTCCTTTTCGGGGTCCCGTTCCTGGGGTCCCCTCCCGGGTCTACACCCCAACAGCACCCCCCAGCATCCGTGCCCCTCCGGGGCATCCTCCGGGTCTCCCCCCGCCAGTATCCCCCCTCCCGAGGTTCGTCCCCCTCCAGCATCCTCCGTCCCGGGGTGCCCCCCCAGCACCCCTCGCCCGCTCCGCCGGGCCCCGGGCCGCTGGAGGCGGTGTTGAGCCTTCCCCGGCTCCGGGGGCGGCGGCCAGCGGGAGCCGGGGGCGGGGGGGGCTCATTAACCGCAGCCCGGCAGAAAATCAACCTTCGCTGCAGATTCTGGGCCGTGCAATGGGCTTTGACAGGGTTTAAATTGAGAAAATTAATCAGGAAAGCACAATGGCTCCTCTCCCCCTCCCACCCCCCCGACTGCTGAGCCGGGCGTGAATCCGTGGGGAGCGGGAGGGGGGCCGGGGGGGTTGGTCCCAGCTAGAAAAGGGTCCCGGTCCCCCTCCCTCCCGGTGCCCCGGCCAGAAGTACCCCGGACCTGCGCAAGCATCAGCGGAGGAAGCGCAGAGGATGTCAAATATCTCTAAGGTTGTTAATTAGGTTATTCCAAGTCAACCCGAGGCAGGTGAGGTGTCAGTTTGACTTCGTCACCCCCTCCTCCGCCAGCCCCCCAGCCAAAACGGCTCGGGGCCAGTCCTGAGTCACATCCCGGCGCTGGGAAGAGCCGTCGCTCCCCGGGTTGCCAAACCGGAATGATTTCACACCTCCGGCTCCCGAGAAAAGGCAAAATGCTGCTCCTCGGGGCTGGGATTGGGCCGTTCCCATTCCCTCCCAGTGTCCCCACCTCCCCACAGGACCCTCTGCACTGCCCCACGGTGTGTTCCCGGAGCATCAAGCAACTCCTTCCATCCGCTCAACAAGTGCCGCGTTTATTGGGCCACCATAATCATCGCAGTTCCACGACAAATCCATATTTATCCCTCAAAGTTTGTAATAAGGCATTTATCCGCGACGCCAAATCCCCTTCTCTGCAGAAGAAACAGCAGCACCTCGGGCCGGAGGGCTCTGCAGCGAAGCATCGCTTCCCTCTGCGCCACCGGGCTGCCCTCCTCCTCTCTTTTTAATTACACGGCTTAGACCCTTTTGTACGATATCGTCCATTACGACCCACCGCGGCCCGAGCATCACGCTGAAAGACAACCCGCATTAACTAAAAAGGTTTATAATAATGTAAGTATTCATAGGGTGCAGAACAATGAGTAGTAGGAAATACAATTTGCATAATAAATATCAATATCACAACAGCTAAAACAAACCATGACAAATTATCTGCTGCTGAATGACCAGGGGATTATAGGATGCAAATTGCAAATCCTGAACTCTAGGAAATGACTTCCCTCACCTCCTCCATCTCCTTCGGCAGACAAAAAGGGACTCGAGATGCGCTCAGGCTGGCTCCGTTCCTGCTGGAAGCATCTCACCCCCTTCCATTATGCATCACCTTTAATTTGGAGAGGGAAACGATTTCCTCTGTCCTGGAAGCTTGGCCTCAGGTTACTTGTCACCGCCCGTTCAGCGGTTATGATATGGAGGCAGTGATTGGGAGCTGCATTAAACCAGGTCGCAGGCAGCCGGGGGACCCACCCGGGGGGGCAGAGGGGGCTGGTGGGGGCTGCCCCGACCCACCAGTGCCGCTGGTGGGATGGTGGGGGCTACATGACAAGGTTGGTCCCCAAGCGACACGTCCCACTGACAAGCAGCCGTGACCCAGCTCTCTCCGGGGATGCTCCGGGAGATGCAGGACGTGGAGAAGCCACTCCGGGCGCAGCCAAAGGCTTGTTGTGGCCCTCGAGAAGCCCCAGGGCCACCAGCACCAAGGCCACCTCTCCAACTCCTGGCACCAGGGATGGAGGAGCGCTGGTGGGACCGTGCTCTGGTCTGTGCCGCTGTGGTGGGCTGGGATGCCGCAGCACCCCCCAAACCAGCCCGTGCGGGCCCAGGTGATGGGTCAGTGGCCACACAGGCGCTTCCCGTGGCCCCCACGTGAAAGATCAAGTTTCCCGCTCGGCTTTGACCCGGGTTAGGAGCGGCAGGAATGTCTCCCAGGAGCCATCGCCCCGCGCCACTTGCCGAGATCCTTCAGATGTGTCATCCCTGCTCCCCCCCAAGCTGCAGTTTAGCACAGCTCAAAGAGCAGATGGTGTTTTTGCATTTTAGAACCGATAATCAATTGTTTGGTGACGCAGCTTTTCCATGGGGCGCAGCAACGAGCTCCAGACGGAGGACTCCAGCCCAGGGTGCGTTCACGGAGCCGGAGCCCAGCCCCACGGCCCCAGACACGCGCAGGGGGAGGCACGAGGAGCTCCCCAAATTCCATTTGTGCTCTGCCTCCCCCCCAGCCAGCCCTGGGACCGCACTTTGGGAGTGTCCCTGGGGCAGAAGCCATCAATGGCCTCAGAGGGCACAAGTCTCCTGCCTGTCGGGTAATTGTAGGAAACTGAGTGTAATTTACACCCCTCGCAGCAGCAGCAGCTCCGGGGGAGGAAACTGGTTTCAATGGGTTTTACAGGACCAGCCATCAGGGACCTCTCCTCAGTGTCACAAACCCAGGCAAAGGAAACCCAGAACGTTCACTAGCCACACTGCCTTTCCTCCCAGTCCCCTGCCTTCGCCACGTGCCCCCTACACGAGGCCCAAGGAGGCAAAAAGAACCCAAAGAAGAGCCCTAGAAAAGGAGGGTAGCGCAGGATGCATCTCACTTTCTCAGGTAGAGCGGGACTTTCTGTTCTTATGCAGCTCTTTGAGCCTCAGATTAAAGGTGCTACGGAGCCGGGGACCAAAAAGGCTCCCGAGCGAACGGCGGTGTTTGTTCGCGCTACAAATTCTGTCAAGAGAAATAAAACAGTTGTCGATCTCGGGGAAAAGCGCCGGCTCCGAGATTTTCAAAGAGCCGCACGCAATTTCAGCCACACAATTCCCGCTAAAGCCAGCGCGGGGCTAAATCCTGTGTAAACGCTTTGAAAACGGAGGAGCTCATCAAAGGGAATCCGGAGGGGGAATAATCAAGTTATAGTGCTGGGGGATTTAACGCCTCGCCTGAAAGCCACCTCGGCGCTTCCCGGGTGGGCTCCCCGGCGCAGCCCCCCCGTACCTGTCCCCGGCCCCGGGACCCGCTGCCGGCTCTTTAAAGACGAGGCAAAAAGGCAAAGCCCAATTTCCCAGCCTTTCATGTGCTGTGACAAAGTCCTCCTTTGCCACGCTCTCCCGCTAGAAATTTAGAGCTTTAGTTACAGCACAAATAGCTCCCGATATATTGTATTTATCCGCCTTCCCCTGCCAGGAAGAACGGATTTGTCCCCAATTTGGAAAGGTGCGGAGCCACCACCGGCCGTCACCGCTGCGTCGCCCGGCTCTCACCACCCCTGGGGGCTCGCCGGGCTTCGGGGTGAAAAGATGGCGCCTTTCACAAGGCTTCCAAAAAATGCCAGTGCCAAGGAAAGGAAGGAAAGCAAGGTTTATAGGAGTGCGTGAAATGCTGACTCTAACTCCCCGGGGACAAACCCTGCAGTTCCCACAGAGCGGTCGCGCTTGCTGAGAGCAATAACGGAGGGTCCGTGGGGCACGTGTGCCGGGCCCCCACCCCAAATACCATATTCTCATGTATAACTTACAATTTTTCTCCAGCACCCACCGGATATTTGCATTTGCTTTGTCTTTTTCCCCGCATGGGGCGGGGAGGGGGCTGTTTTTAAATTTTCATTTTTGCTTCGAGAGCTCAAAGATTAAATTTAATTATTTTTAAGCCACAAGTGTGACAATAAAACAAAAAAAAGTCTTTTGATTTTGGAGAAATCCTATTGAGGATCTGAAGGGCTGTCATCAGTGCGGCATCAGTCTTCATTATCTGATTCTTTTTTCAATTGGCAGAGCTTTACAGAGAACACCGCTCTTTCAACAAAATGATAAAGGGGTATTTGAAATAAACAGAGAGAGTCCCCAGCCAGCGAATACCTTGGATTGCTGCGGACTGTGACTTAATGCTAACTCCTGTGAACTCCGGGCTTTTTATCTTTTAATAAAAAAGCCATACAGATGGGATTTTTTTGCTCGGCTAAAACCTTTGTTAAAAAAAAAGCAAAAAAAAAAAAAAATCCCAAGCCCCAAGGAACAACAGACACTAAAAGTATAAAAGTTCTCTCTGAGCAAAGTCTCTCGCGTGTATTTATTCCAGACTGTCCAAAAAAAGGAAAAAAAAGGCATTTCCACGGCACCAATGGACGGTGGCCACCTCACTGTCACCACCCCATCCACGGACCAAAAGTCACCCCCTGCTCACCCCAGCGCCCCGCGGAGCCACCGGCCTCCGCAGCACCTCCCCGCAACTGAAATGCACATATAAACCCAGTTTTAACCAAACTGCTAGTTTCTGACATCCCTTTGGACGCCCGGCTCCCTGTTGGGAAGCCGCTGTGCCCATCGGCCACTGGCTCTGTATCATTTTGGGCCCGAGAAGGTGTATGCACGAAACACCCATCGCTTTTCCACCAGAAAAGGTTCAGCTCCCGACTCTGCTGAAGGAAGATGAAACATTTTCAGATGGTTTTGAGGAAACCAGCTGATTCCCCAGCGTAAGGACAGAGCACGAAGGAACTCGCCAGTCTGGCTCCCCTGCCGCTCTAACCTTTTTACTACTGGGTAATGAGGAATAAGCTATAATTTAGACTTTTTTTTATTTAATTTTTTTTTTTTTTGAACACAGATCCAATTGAGAAAGGAGGGGGACGAATCGTTTTATAGTCTTGCATCATCTTTCCCTGCAGATGAGTCTCTAATGCACCCGCGCCATAAAACTCAGGAACTGTGCCCTCTGCGTGTTGTTGTGACAAATTTCAAATCAAGAGGGTGCTTGAATGGGATTTATTACAATTGGAAGACAAGAAATTGTAATCTTTACGAGCCAATGACACAGAGCCTTATAATAAGAGAATGAAGTATCATTTTAAATGTAAAGCAAATTAGATTACCGGGGTCAAACCCTTCTGCAGAGACATTGCGTCTTCAGAGCGCCGCTTGCATTTGACATCCTCTTTTCAGGTTCCGCATTAGCATTTAAGTGTTTTTTAAATATGTTTAATATTCTTATAGGAGAAAAGTGTCTGCAAAAGTCAAGCCAGGGGGATTGCGGGGAGGGGGGCGATGGAAAGGAGCCATCACCAGAAGTGCCAGGAGGAAGCACAGCCCTGCCACGGGAGACGGCTCCGGCGCTGCCGCCGGCACTTGGCTGCTCCAGACGGGCACCACGGCCAAGGATTTGGGGTTTTCTGCTTGTTTGTTTGTTTACACACAAGCTGCCGGGGAAAAAAAGCCCTTTTGATCCCATCAAAAGGCATTTCTTCCCCACAAGATGCCTCGTGGGTGTTGCCGGCCCCACCTGAACACCCAAAAACCCAGCGTGGACCCCGGTGCCGGGGCTCCAGAGCAGCAGATGAGGAGGAGGAGGATGCAGATGACAGCAACACTCTTTAACCCTGGGTTTTGGAAACATCCAGAAGATGCAAAGGCACCATTCCTCGGAGCAGTAACCACAGTTTCCCCAAGTCACCTTACGAGCTTCTCTTGGTGGGGACAGGGCCCAGAGCCTTGTAGAAGCTTCTGCTCCTCATGTCCACAAAGCAAAGCCTCTAAGGTAACTTCTAAGGAGACCAGCAAAGCCAGTAAGACCATTTGCTACCAGTAAAGGACCTTTTCCCCCTCTGGTCCCTTGCTCATACAACCCTGGTCGGCTGTTCCCTGCAGCTCCTCCTCTGCTGGGGACACCTCAGCTGCAAGAGCCAGCACGTCCCCAACCTCAAAGTCAGGCTGAGACGCTGAAAACGCTGTGGGTAAACACCTGAGCACACAACGCCAAACTTTGGCTGCTCCTCTGATTTAAGAGACTTCGCGTCTTAATCATCTGTCAACACGGCATGTATCCGAGCTCGGTACAGAGGAAAGGGCTCCCAGAAGGGATACAAACACCGCACATGAAAGGAAGAGTCTCACTTAGCCTAGAGGGAATTTCAAATTAGGTACAACATTACTTCAGCCTTCACTGTCAGGAGTGGTTAGATTTCCATTGACTTCTTTTGTGAGAGCAGGGCTCGCCTTTGAAGGCTCCACAAACATCTTCACCTTCAGCTCCCATCTCCCGGCCCCCGCTCCTTTTTCCCACTCATTTTTAGCACTTGAAAGCCACCACCAGGGACCGGGACCCCAGCGGCAGCCGTCGCTGTGGAACAAGGTATTTACCACTCGCTCAGAGCTTCCCAGAACCAAGGGGTGACGAGGACTCGGGTACGTGCCCAGGGAAACGCTGACCCCGCGCCAGGCTGGGAACGGAGGCAGCGTTTGCTCAGGGACAAAGAATAAGCAGGAAAAATCCCGACGTGCACCTTCAGCAGCGTGAAGTACAAAGGACTCAGGAGAGCTCTGGCAAAAGGACCCAAAACGTATTTTCTTAAGCAGAATGCTTTGCCTGGCGAGGGGAGAAACATCGCCCGGCTGCGGCTTTGGGAGGGCACATGGGGGTGGGATGGTCTTCAAAGGGTGGGTGGACTTTGGAAAAGACAAGAGGGTTCTGTGCTCTCCAGTCTCCTGCTGGGATGCCACAGGCAGCAGCTTTTACAGGCAGTTTCCATCCCGAAGCCCCGAGCACCAGCTGGAGGGCTGAGACCCAGGAACGCCCAGGGATGGGCGCTGCTCCTCAGCATCCCCAGAGCATCCCTCCTCCCCAGCTCCCGGCACACGCTCCCTGCGTTCATTGCGTCCCCAGCAGATACACACACACACATACACACACGCACACACATCTACACACACCCCCCGTGTTTTAAACACGCATCTTCGCCCCATAATTGCGGGGCTTTTGTACGCTTGTCTCAACTTGCCGACAGCTACCGAGCAAAACATAATTCGTTAACTCTACTCGCGTATTAAAGAACAAAGCTGGAACTCCCATACAATTATATTTTATCTGAGAGCAAGGTGAAATCATTAGATATTAGTGAGGTGCAGTGGCATAAAAATGATGTGTTAGCGGGGGTTCATTACATTGTATTTTCAGAGCCAGGAAGATCAATGCGTTCATGCATCATGAATTAGTCTCATGCCTTCGTCTTCCCTGCTCTCCGGAAACCCAACATGATCTATCGCCAGCCATACATCATTGTTTCAGCATCGCACAGTAATGACAAAGCTACAGTTTCCACTTGTCGAGCTGACCAGCTGCATTTTTCTGCACAAGACGGAAAAAATCCAGAGGAGGAGGAGGAGGAGGGTCATCCCTGGGCCAGGCTTTGCAGTAAATTTCAGCCCTTCCAACCTCTCCCTTTTCTGGAGATCCATCACTTTTATAATCAGTGCCTTAACTTGCTCTTCTTGCTTACAGCCAAAGCTCGGAAGAGCCGAGGGAAACAGGAAGAATAAATCCATTAAGGGATTTTTCTGAGCCCCCTTCTGCCAGTGCAGAGCTTTGCCTCCTCGGCACGTCCCACCGACCGGGACCCGCTTGTGCCCGGAGGAAAGGGGTTCCCACCACTCGCCTTAACAGCAGAGATCCTTTTGTCCTCTCCCCCACCGAGGCAATAGGGAAATACCATTTTCCCAGACACCTGTGAGCAGGAGCCTGCTAGAAGAGCCACCTCTGCTCTCGGGTTATTGTCCCTCCTGGTAGCAGGGCAGGAGATGCTGCCTCCCCCATCCCCCTGCAGCATTCTCTCACCACCGGGCAGGCAAAAACTCAGTTCTTCTCTCCTGACTCACCTAGTTACGAGTCTCAGCCTTCCCTTTCCCCTCTCAACCACCAGAGCATCTACCGCTGCGCACTGCAATTAATTATGGGAGACAGCAATCAAGGAGGTGGCAGTTGCCAGGCTTCTCCCACCCACTGCGCTCCCAGTGCTCCCACCACGGCAGCGGCAGAGCGACCTGCCACTGTCACGGGCTCTTCCCACCCCTGGAGCTCCTCTGAGATGCCACCGTCCCCCATTTCCCAGGCAGGGCAGGAGCTGGGGGACAGTTTGTCCAGCCCCCACGGACACCAAGGCAACGACACTCACAGCAGCTGGGTCTCCATCACCCAAACTCCCCCTTCTCCCGAGCATCCCACCTTTTTTCCCCTCAACTCATCCCATTTTTTCCAGTGCAGACCGTAACCTCCAACAAGGAGCAAGGGTTAGAGCCACGGGGCCTCTGGGCACATGCTGGGCAGGGCTTTATTATTATTTTTTTTTTTGAAAAAACATTGATCAGCAGCGTTGGAAACATGACAAGGTGCCAATACTTCCCTTGTTAGGTGACAGCCGCCTGCGCGCAGGCAGGGCTCCCGCCGCCCTCGCTCCTCGTTGCTCGCTGATGCTCACAAACCAGCTGACAGTTGCCCGAGCTCTTTAGGGCAAATCCTTTCTCTCCCGGCCTCGGACACGTACAAGGCCACCATCCAGCTGTGTCTGGGGGGTGAGGCCCCCGCAGACTATATCTGGGTTTGGAGGAACCCAGATTGGTGCCCCCAGGCTCTCCCACCCCGGTGCCAAGCGCTGCCCATCCGTGATATACCCGTTTTGATTTAAAAACGGTGTCACCCTGACCCGTGGGACGGCCCTGTGTCCCTGGAGGGGGGTCGGTACCCACCCCTCGCCTTCAGGAGGGAGCTTTGGTCCTCCCGTGCCCTCTGTGTCGTCCCCACTAGCCCAGCTCCGCCGCCAGCTTGCCCGAGCCGTGCCAGGCAGTGCCCTTGCCGTGGCTATTGACAGCGGCGAGCGGGGAGCCTTTCAGTGCCTCTTTGTTGGTTTTAGACAATGAGTGTTGCCAGAGCTATTTTCGCTTCCTCTCCCCCGCGTTCCCCCTCTCTCCAGTGCTGGAGCTTTTTTTTTTTTTTTTCTTTTTTTAAAAATCAATGGGCTCAGAGAGCGTCGTACTCAAAGTGACCTTTCGAATGCCAGCCGGAGCCGGGTCATCACAAATTGTGCTCTCCGCCCCCGCAGAACATGAAAGGCTTTTCATTTCTGTCTGCAGGGCCGGGGGAGAGCGGGGCTGCGTTTTGAGGACGTCCACTTTGAGCCCGGGCCTGGCATTAACAATAAGGGGTGGCTTCCTGCCCCGCCGCCGCTGCCAGCATTATCTGCCACATCCTGGGGTTTTTGGCCACCCTATTTTTCACACTTGAAACAGCAGCCACGAGGCCCCGGGTGAAATCCCGATGTCTGAAAGCTGGGCTGCAGGTGGAGATCCAGAGAAACCTGAACGCTGAGAGGGGGCTCTGTGCCTGGGGAGGGTAAAGCTGCCCAGGGAACCTGCCCGGTGGGAGAGACACAGCTTGGAAGGTCTAGAAACCTTTGCAGGGCCACCATCAGGCAGGTATTTTGTGTACTGGGGAAACTAGAAACCTCACTTTCTTGCCCTCCAGTGCGGAACTCTCACCATCACCACTAAATTCCCGCGACGGGAACATCGCAGAGCATCGTCCCATGAGTTACACAAACCCAACGGCATCCCGTACCCCGCGCCCCCAGTGCCCAGGTTGGAAGCCAAAGTCACTCTCCCAGACCAAGCAGAAATTAGAACAGAAACCATTTTCTTCCAGAGAAACCCAAGGGGTGGGATGAGCGCTCCAGAGCGGGAGCTGCTGGGCTGGAAGAGCCAGGAACACGGGGCAGCACGGGATCAGGGTGGATGGAGAGGATCCAGGAGGGATGCAGGCTCGGGGTCTGTGCGCCCCCCAACAGCTCAGCACCCTCGGGGATGGGTTTTCCCCAAGGAAAACAAAGATTTATGCATGAAGGCAGATGACCAGAGGTTTGCTTGGCGGGGTTGGTACTGCTGGAGTTGGCGAGCTGGAGCCACCGGCCACTTCCAGCCCCAGCAGGAGAGAGAAGGAGCGGCGCTGGGCTGGGCACGAGCAGGAGCATCTCCTCTCCACGCACTCCGAGGGAAGCAGCAACAAATTGCTTCTATTCCTTTCAACCTCTTCTCTGGCGTGCTCTGCCCTTCGGAAATGTAAAGGGGGGAGTCAGCCCGACGCTGACAGCACTTTAAAACTGCCCTCTGTTGTGGCATCACAGACAGCCCATATTAAACACATTCCACTACAAACACATTTCTTACCAGAAACGGCCCGACCCTGGCCTTCCCGGGATGCTTTCATTAGCAAGAAACGTTTCAAAGCGCTGTTTCCCCCGGCGCTGAGCTGGCTCTGGCTCCCCGAGGGGCCGGTGCCCCCGGCGTGGAGCGGAGCCGCGGCAGGGGAGGCACCACCAGCCCCGGTTCACCCCCCCATCGCCCTCCCCTTCCCACCACCCTCCTCCCGACCCCAGCACGGGGGGACGCGGGGCAGGACCGAACATCTGGAGAACATCAGCGCTGCCCTGTCAGGCTCTCACCAGGCAGAAACCCTAATATTTTTATATTCTTGTTCTTCACAACTTCAAACACAGTCTGGGCGCGTAACTGCTCTCAGTACCCCACTCCTCCTCCAGGCTCTAAACGCTCTGTCAGGGCAGCTCATTAGCTCTAAAATTAGTCCACAGACCAGAAGAGAAACGCGAGCCGCGCAATGGAAAGCGTATAGTGCTATATCGACACAGTGTGGAAAAAGCTGTTTGTTCTCCACAATGAGCATCCTGCTCTTCCAGTGGAAGAAATCCATTGGCCGCTCTGCCCAGAGTGATTGGTTGGTTTTTTTTTCCATTTTACTCAAAAGAGATGCTTAGTCCAGCATTTCTACTCAAAATCGAGGATATTCTTGCTTTTCCATATGCAGAGCTTAAATGAGTAGCTTGCTAATTATTCGTTTGACCATTTAGCTTTATAATACCTGCAAACGGGTTTCAATTTTCTCAGATTTTCTTGTTATTGGGAATGATTCAAAAAGACGCTGTGTCGCTACAAAAAAATCAATGCCTTTGATCATATTTCCTTTGCGACTGTTCGATGTTTACAGTTTAAGCTGTATTAAATTACAATTGGCTTCAAAGGTCTGGGCTTTATCTGGGCTTATTTGCTTGGAGAATTGAGGAATCGGGCAGTTAAACCCAAGACTTGTCGGGCTTGATACCAGCCGGCTACTGATAAAGAAAGCAAACATTTTAAAGATAGAGGAGGCGGCGGGGGGAGCAGCTTTTTCTTGGCAGAATGGGCAAGTTGGGAGAACGTGCCCAGAGCCGGGCACGGCAGCGGGGGAGAAGAGCCGGCAGGTGATGCCTCTCCCAGAGATGCTCCGGGAGCTGCTGGGGCAGGACCAGCATCCCAGGAGGTGGGTGAGCTCCATCGGGAACAGGATTCCTGGGTCAAGGCATGCACCTTGCACACCTTGCAACCCCTGCTCCTCACCTACAGCCTCCGGGCTGAGCCGAGGCCACCGTTAGCCATCACCTCCCTGCCCGCCCGGTAGCCCAGGGCATCCGAGGGGAACAGGCACAGAGGCCAGGACGCGAATCAAAAGGAGGGAGGTGAGAAATCCTCAAGGTCAGGCTCTGAAGTAGCATCTCGCAGAAGATGCAAAGCCTGCTCTGGGCATGTTTTCCTCCTCCAAAGCCTCCGGGAACACAGGCTGCAGCACCAGGCGCTCCAGCCCTCTATAAATATTTAGGAGAACAAAAAACCGGTCTCGGTTTTGGCAGGGACCCGGCTCTCGCTGCAGCTCAGCCATCATCCTCCCCTGCTGCCGGGCTGGGATCCCGGCCACCCTGCAGGTTTGGAATGAATGCCCGTGGCTTGCCTGCCTCCCTCACAGCACCTCGCCTTCCAGCCTGCGTCACGGCAGGCCACGAGGCGAGGATGAACCTCTGCCTTGGTTTCTCAATGCTTTTCTATGGGGTTTCGCTTCCTCCGCTGCACCCGCTGGAAGCACCTGGGCTTTGCTCTCCCTTCAGAGACCCTTCGCTGCACCGGTTCTGACTGAAGGCTGGAAGAAACAAATCCCTTTCTCCCGGGCATTGTGTTAAAAATACCTTCAGCTCGGCGAGGAGAGGCTGCCTGTTCCTCGCTGGCATCCTTCTCTTTCAGACCCTCAGCTGGTAGTTAAAAGGAACAAAAGGGTGAGTGTAAATTGAAGGGCCAGTGCTGCGAGTGCTGCTAAATATAAGTGCCCCGAGAGCCGCGTTTCCCCAGTCCAGGAGTTGTTTGCTGCTGGTTTCCTCCTCCCCCTGACAAAGGGTCCCTTTCACAAAACCTCCTAAAAAGCGCCGCTGAGCGCTCGGAGCCCGTGGTCGGAGGGGACGGGACGAGGAGCGCGATGCTCTTTTCTCCAAGTGCCTATAAAAAAAGGCATTTTCCTGCCCGGGAAGGCTGCTGCTGGGGCGTAATGAGGCTTAACGCGGCCGGCCCCGCAGCCAGCAGACAAGAGCCGTGATTAGCAAACTCAAAACTTGAGGGATTTTAAGCACTTTTGACGAGGCATTTTATTTCAGCGCAGGACGTATCCAGGAGATCTATTACGCCTGTCAGGTGAGGCCGGGGCTGCGCAGGGAGAGCTCAGTGATGCCCAGTGACACTCGCTGTAATCAGATTTCCACATTGTTTGAGCAGATACAGTTCCCGAGCTCCCCAGCTGTCCTGCCTCATAAGCAAACACATCTCCCAACACCGCGGCTTTAACTTCATTCCCCGGGAGGGTCGGAGCCCGGCGTTAGCCCCGGCGGACCCAGGAGCCCCCCGGGGCCAAGCTTAACGTTCTAATGGAAAATGGGGTCGCCGGAGCAGCTCCCCTTCCCCGGCACATCATCCATCACCGATTCCAGCGGGGACGGCGCAAGCCCTGGGTCGCAGCCTGGAGATGCTCTTCCCGTGGCCAGGCACAAGGTTGGGGCTGAGCCCCTTCAGACCACACGCCCCCGGGGGGGGGGGGAATCCACTTCCCAGCCACCTTCCTCAAGTCAGCAATTTATAACCGGGCTAAAATCCCCAAGCCGTACACAGGTTACCGAGCTTATTTTCATTCCTCTCTCCCGGACAAAGATCTCACCGGAAAATGGCATTTCCTAAAGAGACATTTATAGCCAACGTAGAGCATCTCCAGAGGCAGGACCAGCTGCAGGTGGGACCCAGCCACCAAGGCACCTAGTGGGTGCCCGTGGCTCATCCCAGCCACTAAATCCAGGACCCATGAGTGTCACTGGTCCTGGGCGAGAGGCACCGCACGAGCAGGGCCCCGGACACACACCATTTACAGCCGGTGGCAGGATGGGGGCATCCATGAGGATGTACGAGTCGCTGGCAACACGTCCCTGCTGTTGGTGCAATAAAGTACATAAGCCCTTATTTTTCTTAATTATTCCTGATATTTCACCTGTCATGCTGTCAGCTTCCTCTGAGAGCTACGATAAATAGTGCTCCTCGTCTCACATCCTTAGGGAAAGCTTGCTATTTATTCCTGTGATGGGCAAGACATCATGACTAATTAGGAAAAATGGTGGCCCACCGGCACCCCACGGCAGGAGAAGTCTCTCATCACTTTCCGCTCTCGGGGAGACCGGCGGTTTCTCTCCACGGATGCTCAGCAGTTGCCCCCGGGGCATTTGTGTGCCTGGGAGCAGGAGGGGATGGAGAAGGCCCCCGAGAGCTCTGTGTCCCAAGGCTTAAATAGAAGAGACTGAAACGGTAGAATAAGTTGATTTTCCGTCAGGTGAGTGGTCATAAGGGGGCAGCCACATTGTGGGACACACTGTCCAAGAAATAAGTTGTATTAAACAGTGGTGTCTCCCTTCTCCCCGTTCAGCCCCACTCCCCCAGAGCCCAGGAAGATCAGTCTCGTAAATCCCAGCCCACAGCCCCTTCTTGGCCATGGGGGGATTCACTCCTCTTCCCCTGCTGCCCCACACTCTCCCATCATAACACGGTGACTGAGATCGGCGCTGCAGAGGACAACTCATGTGGGAACCACAAATACTCCAGTTTGAAAGTGAGCAAAATTAATTTAGAAGCTGCTATGACCAGGGAAGGGACCGACACTCGCTGCAGCTCTTAGATCCCTGCTAAGCAGCCAAAGGCACCTTTCTCTTCTCCCTCCCACCCCAAACCAGGCCTGGGTTCACCCTCACGCTAATTGCTGCCGCACACAGGGGTGAGCCCTCTCTGGAGGTGGAGGAACACGGCTCGGGGGGGAGCAGCAGGGTGAGGGGGCCAGGGATCCACACACCTCCATCCCCCCAAGCACAGGGGCTGGCTTGGGATGCAGGGAGGTGATGGGGATGCAGAGAGGTGATGGGGATGCAGAGAGGTGACGGGGATGCAGAGAGGTGACGGGGATGCAGAGAGGTGACGGGGATGCCCGTTCCCACTGAGACTCAGCGAGGACCAGGCGGAGCTGGAAGCCTTTGTGTGGGGAAGACTAATGAGGACAAAACTCCTGTTGTCACTGTCACCCCCGCCAGCGCCGGCCGGGATTCTCGCAGTCTCCTGCGCGCTGTCACGTCGGGTGAGAGTTATTTGTTTGCAAAACCTACCTCTGGGCGCCAGCGCCTTCTAAAGAAGCTGTCAGGCTGAGCCCAGGTAACGAAACCGGAGAGGCGGGGAGGGGGGAACCTCCTCACAGACTGATGCAAAATGAGAAATCTCAGCATCTCAGCCAGCAAATCTCAGAAGGGGAAGCGTAAAACCACGCGTAGGCACAGAGGCGGCTCGGCCACCCCCTCAGCTCGGGGCTCGTTGCCAGCAGAGGAGCCAGCCTGGAGCAGCATCCCAGCCCTGCACATCAGCCGCACTGGGTTAACTGGGAGAGTGCCAGCCCCCATTAGGGGTCGAACCGGGGCAGAGCAAGCCTCCTGCGTCAGTGGCTCGTTTCCCCAGGATTTCTCTCTGCCAACACGCCAGGGCTGTCACAGCTTCGCCCGCCTTCCCACCCAGCCTGCTCCAGGCTCTGGTCACTGAGTGCTCCGGCCTCACAGGGCTCCACAAGCAGCTTCTCCCCACAGCCCCAGAGCTGGGAGGGAGGGGAGATGGACAGGACAGAGCTGGAAATCAGGAGAGAGAGCGGTGTAGCCACCTCATTTCGTCACTGGCCCTGTCTTTCCCAAAGCAGTGGGATTGTGCTGCTGCTGCTCCTGTGTACAGGACAGTTCAAGTCAGGCAGGACCTCCTGTGACCAGCTATCGCACACGCTGGTCCTGGGAATAGGGGTTAAAAAGTGATATAACTTGCCTGCAGTTCCCCATTACATTCCTGGAGATGAGCAGAGGAGGATGGATGGGGCTGCCACCCCAGCCTTGTCTGCTGGGACCCGGGGTGAAGGGCTAAGGAGGCCAGCAAAGCACTCGCCACAGGCTGGGAAGGGAGGCTGTGAACCTGGCTTTGGGTACTCTCCTTGTCCTTTTTAAAACCCACCAGCTTTAGAGAGCAGCTCTGTTGGGTGGCAGCTACAGCAAGCTCTGGTCCATCCCCTACAGCCAGGCTCCATGAGCACCCAGGCGCTCACCCGGAGCGATGCAGGAACCTCCTTCATCCCGGCCGTCAGCGAGCATCCTCTCCCATCTTTCTCACAGTGATTTTAGGCTCAACACGACTTTCCATCTGCCACCGATATTCCCCATTCATAAAACTCTGCACCTCAGCCACATCTCCCTAGAGATGCTGTTACAGCAATAGTCGGGCATCAAGCCCCGTCTGCCAAGGATTTTCCAGAAACCGGGAAGCCTCCAAGAGCTGTGAGAAAATATGGAAATGATGTCTCTGGGAGCACGGGCTGCAGGAGGAGGAAGGCGTCCTCGCTGGCTCTGCCATCTCAAAGCAAGCCAGGCCAGTGGCCACCCTTGAGGACCAGCTCACTCTCGTCCATTCCCCAGGGCCAAAGGGGCCGTTTGTCATGGCCACACCAAGCGTCCGACCCGCACCCAGAGCATCCCGCACTCAAAGCTCCTGGAACCCCGGGATGAAGGCAGCAGAAGGCAAGGAAACAGTTTCTTCCTTAGGAAGGGGAGGAAAAAAGGGGGAAAAATGGGAAGGATCTGCCCATCTGGCAGCCGCAGACACTTCTTCCCTCAGCAGAGGCCGATGGAATTCCTGCTTGCAGATACTGTTTCTTACAGTAGCCCGGTAAATTAAATTAAAGCTATTTACTCTGTATTTACAGGCTTACAAATAAATCTCAAAGCATTTTACCGAAAGAGGCAGGGGGAGGGGAGAGAAAAAAAAAAGAAAAAGGCATTTTCTGGGCCAAATATAATAAACAAGGCCACAAACCTCCTCATGATTACTTATTAGCTAAGGGAAAAGGGAGCCGAGAGCTGGTAAGCTTGGAATAGCACTACACAGAGCGGGGGAGAGCGGCGTTTCGTTCTCATTTGCAGGTAACAAGAAAGAAAAAAGCAGAATCTTCTTTTTTTATGTAAGGAAAGAGCTCTCCTGAGCCTGCATCTCCAGCCTGTATTTGCGCTGCTCCCTTCATTTTAACTGAGTGCCATGGGTCAATGGGAACCCTTTCAAGTCCTAACTGCGCGATCTGCCCAGCCTATAATGCCAAGCCGGTGGGTTTTGTTTGATTTTTTTTTTTTTGTTTAAGTGGCTGATTGAGTTCTCTTTGTTTTGTTTGGTGTGTGGTGCGCGACGTAGCCCGGTGCATTAGTCAGGAAAATCAATAGCTGCTTCGAAGGGGAAATTTAGAGGCCAAGGCAGGGACTGAGCCGAGAGGAGCGGGAAGGGAGGAGGAGAGCGGTGCGAGGTGGGGGCCTGGGGGGCAGAGACCCTCCGGCCGGGCACCGGCTGCCCTTGGACAGCGTGGCAGGGACAGAACGATGCCCTGTCACGACGGTGACAGCATCTAGTGACACCGAAACCCAGATGGCACCACCACGGCAAACAGACCCCGTCCCCTACGCCAAAACCCAGAGCTTTCAGAGTCACCAGCAAACTTTGCACCTTCCAGGCACGAGTTTGGCACACAAGCAGATGTTTTGCTTATTTTGAGTTGAAAGCTTTAGGCTTTCTCCTGGGTCAGACCTGGAAGCCACACTCCAAGTCAAAAGCTGAAGTTCCTCCTCATTTACGCTCTTTCCATACATACAGAAGCCAAAGGATGGAAGGTTTTAAGAGCTCGAGCGCCTCGGGACTGGCCACGCTGGCAGTGGGTGGTTCTTTCCAGACAGACACTGACACCAGTGGTTGCCAGACGGGAGGCAGGAGCCTCTGCATCCCTTGGCTTCCACACACGCTGCATCACCAGCCTCTGCTGCCCAGGGGGACAAGGACCGACCCACAGACACCCCCCTATAGCCAGGAAACCGGTGCACATACTCGGGGCATGAAGTAATGAACTTAGAGCCAGCCATCTCAATGTATAGCCTGTAAATGATTAGCCCTCACCTAATGAAGCTGGGGTTTGCTGGTGATGCATTAACCAACGGGCCTTCCTGACCCCGCAGAGCTCCTTAGCCCCGCATTGCCGGGTTTCCCAGGAGATCCAAGATGGAAAGCCACCCCTCAGAGACTTCTCCTGAAGCGCAGGGAGGCAGGTGACCCCGCGGTCACAGCGCAGGCTGTAGGCATGCCTCAGGTGACAATACAGCATTGTCCCCTCTTCCAGAGGTTCACTGCAGCATCAGGACGGGGCCACACCAGCGCTGGTCCCACCTGAAAGTCCTCCACCAAGCTCACCAGTGATGGGTCCAGCAGAACTGACCCTGGCCTAACCTAACCCTGTTCCTTTCTGGTTTGGTTCAAGCCAGAGGAGCCTGTTCTCGCTCTTTGCATACATGGATGTATTGAACACCACATTCAACTCCTGCCCGGGTGTCCCATACAGGGCATGGGAGCACCATCCAGCTCATCTCCAGCAGCTTCCTCACCAGCAAGAACTCCCCCAGACCTCTGCTGCATCCCCAAAACCATAGCCTCATCTCCCCCCTGGATTTTTGTTGTACGAGTACGAGCCCAGAGCTAAAACAATGGATTCCCAGGTTTCTGTACCAGGCTGCTTACCCTGCCCTGCTTTCCTTTGAACTTCCCCTGCTCTGGAAAAAGAACCCGGACTAATCTATAAAAACATTTCGGATGCCGCGTTTGGCAGCCCTGGGTTTCTGCTTTTTCTCCTCGTCCTCCCCCACTGACACAGGTGCCCAGGAACAGTTTGCAGTTGATACTGGGATGGTTAATAAGGATGTGGCAGGCGCCGTGCGGTGCCTCGCTGCACGCCCAGGGAGACGTCGCCTCTTCAAACCTCCACCTCCTTTGTGGCGGAGCAGGGGGGCTTCTCCCGAGGGCTACGGGGGGCTCTCCTCTGCGGGGGGATGTTTGTTAATAAGGCTGGTGGCTGCAGCGAGGTAGTGATCCGGTTTGGTGACAATTAGGCTCTGGTAGCTGGGTTTTTCAGGCAACCGTGGATCCTCCCGGATCCTCCAGACCCACCGGGGAGGGACCCACCATGGAGCCAGCAAAGAGGGACAGTGTGGGCAATGCCAGGGATGAAGCTGTCACATCCTTGTGCTCTGGAAGCACCACAGCCAGCACCCCCGGGAGAGGGAGATGGGGCGAAGCGGCGCCTCATCCCCTCTCCAGGGCTGGCCGTGGGGCTGGGAGAAGCTGGGAAGCAGAGAGAGCGACCGATGGCTCCCTGTCCTACGGCATTAGGTCCGTCAGTGAGAAAGACTTGGCACCCCCGGCTTCGCCGGATGAGCTCAGCACATTCAGTAGCACTAAAGAGCTTGTTAAGCAATCCCTGGGTTTTGTGCTGACTTCTCCTGCAGCTCTTCTGGATGGAGGCAGAGCTGGCTGCCGGCCTAAAAACCCGGCGTCACTCTTGGCTTCCTACTCCATCAAGCACCATCAGCTCCTCCGCCTGTCGCAGCGCCCGTCCGCGAGGCAGAGGCCGGGGAGCAGAGCGTGGCACGGACCCTCGCAGCTCCCCCAGCCCGGCCCCCCCAAGGACACACTGCTCGGGCGCCTGCTAGCCACGCTGGCTACCGGCCGGGCATCGCCTCCCCGCCGCGGGGGTGAAACTCAGCCTCATTTATCCACTCCTGCAATGTGTAGTAAACAACCTGCTGCCAAAACAGCCAGTATTTACTACACTGTATGCCTATTTACTACACTATATATGTATTTACTACCCCGATACAGGCTGGTGGCTTATCCCTCTCACTGCAAGGACAGACAGCGACCCCAAACACCCGCGTCCCGGGGCCAGAGGCATAGACCCGTGTCCCCCACAGGCATTTCCAACGCAGAGGTCTTCAGCAGGAGCAGACAGGGAGAAGCAAGGAAGGTTTCTGCCGGAGAGACGGCGCAGGGCTGGAAGCCTCCCCCAGATTTGCTCTTTCCACCGGCGGGGATGCAGATCGCACTGCGCGGGGTGGGGGAGGCAAGGGGCTGGTGGAGAGGTTGTAATCCAAGCTTAAGGACAAGCAGCTGGTGATTAAACAACAGATGGGAAGGAGGGAAAAGGGTGCAGATTTCTTCCCCCTTCCCTGTTTTTTTTTTTTTTTTTTTAATCTATTCCCCTTTCGGAGCCAGACTGCAGAGGAGAAGGGAAACCCCCCGAACGCACACTCAGAAGCAAAGGAAGGCTTTAATTTGCACAGATGTTAGGGAACGGAGCATTTCCAGCAAAGTGTTCTAGCCTGTGGGGAAAACATGTACTTAAAATAACACTCTTCCTACCTCCTCCCCAAATCTCCGAGAAAGGCCAGAGATCCACAAAAGTGTAAATTCTCCCAAGACGAGGCACGAATCCGTGCTAGCAAATAGGGTTTGCCCTACGGAGCCTGGCTATTTCAGCCTCACCCTTCAAGATATTTTTAACCTCCAAAAGAGCACAGAAACCCCTTCCTCATCTCCAGATCCGCAGCAAGAACCAGCAATTCGGCAAGGGGAAAAAAAAAAAAAAGTCTTAAATTCTGGGAGCAGCAAAATGCCTTAAAAATGAGAGCCGGGAAGCGCTCCTCTCCCCCCACCCCGCTCCAGACGACAAGAAAGGGGGAGAATAAAGTCAGCCATGGTTTTAGTTTGGGGGTTTCTCCCTTTCCAGCAACAAGAGGCCTCCCGTGCAAATGAGCACTATAATAAAGTATGCAAGACAGGCTTCCCTTTGGAAATGGGAGATTAAAGTCAAGGGATCATAGGAACACATGCAGAAAGCGAGGCGGCTGCTTCTTCCCCAATTATTGTGCACTCTCTGCTCTATTTTGTTGACCTCGCACATTTCAATCAGGCTCCGGCACATTCTGCCTTCACCTGCTACGAATCAAAACCTGGAGGGCTCAGATCTCCCTGCAGAGGAACCCTTTGATAAGCTTGTTAGGGATGCCAGGCGGCGCGGGTCTGGCGGGGAGCTGCTGTACAACGCCATTGCGAATTTATGTCGTCACCCAAGAAAGTTGGGGGATTTACAAGGGAAGGGAAAGGGAAGGAGCCCAGTCCCTGCCTCATTTACTGCAGCAGCAGAAGCCCAGGGAGGAGCGGGCCCCCCCCCCCCAACAAGCCTCGGGGCCGACGGGAAGAGCTGCTCCAGCCTGAGCTGAAAAAAAAAAAAAAAAAAATCAACAAAAACCCGAAAAAGACAAATAAATCCAAACATGGAGAAAACGGGGCACTCCGCAGAGGGCTAGAGCCAGAAACATACGGCATTTCCACCACATTGGGGTGGTCGGGCAGCCCAGGGTCTCCACTGCTGCTGGCTCCTACGGGCTTTAAGGAGGGGCTGGTCGCTGTGGGGGCGAGGAGGGGGCAGCCCGAGGGGGCTGGCACCCCCAGCCCTGGGCCAGGTACCGTTCCCTCTGCCATCAGCCACCCATCTCCCCGCTTGGCAATAAAACACTGAATATCCATGCGTTCTGTCAATTTGCCTCCCAGAAAAGCACTATTGGAGGCAAATGAGCACCCTGCAGGTCGTGTGAGGCTTTTTTTTTAGGCTGCTGAAGCTGCCAGCAACTTCTGTCCCATTAAGCCAGGCCCCAACAGCCAGCTCTCCAAGCAAAATGGGGTCTGACACCCTCCCAAAGCTCCTCCACCCCACGGAGGGTCCTTTAACCCCCTGGCTCCATCCAGCAGCACTTTTTCCTCTCTCTGGCTCGAGGTAGGCTCTCCTCGAGACCCTCCTGCTTGGAAGCGCCATGGAAAGCAAACACAAGCCCCTTCAGGAGGGAGGAAAACTGCCCTGACACCAACACCATGAGTGTTTCCCAACACCACCGGTGTTTTCCAAGCATCAGGCTCTTGGAAAAGTGCATGACAAGGTTCCCGCAGCGGGGCTGGTGGGTCCCGTCCCTCTGCCCTGCTCCATGGGCAGCAGCTGCTTTCTCCTGCTGCTTTCCAGCCCTGGGCAAAAGCATTCCTGGCATTTCCAGCTGTTCCCTCGTGCCTTTCCCCCAGGTCTCTCTGAACACCACTCGTGTCCAACAGCGGGGTATTTAAATAACGCGACGGACACTTAACACTCCTCATTTACTGCTTCATCCTCCCGAGGAAGTGGCTGTGTGTGGAGCTGGGGTTGGGTAGGCTCGAGAGACCCTTAGAGCCATTCTCTCCCGCTTTTCTCTCAAAGGCAGCGAGTCAGACAAGCAGGTTTATACACACAAAAGGGCTCCCTGCCTCCATCCCTGGCTGCGTGGTGCCTGGAGCGTGGCCCCCCCCTCGGCTCCCCACAGAGGGGTCCGTGTCCTGAGCATCCCCTGCCCCACGCCGCTCGCTTTCCCTCTGCTCCTCTCTTCCCCGGGGTAGAGTTTATCTTTATGATGAAAGACAGAGCTGGATTTTGTGTTTTTCCAGGAGCGTGGATGCCGGCTGACAGACTCTGTCCGCAGCAGAGAGGAGAGTCAGACCCCGGGGCGCTGGGGGGGATCACCCCACACACGCAAACCCCCGGCAGTAATTGGAAGCAGGCGCTGCCGCAGCTCCACGGGGGCACCCGGAATGTTTTCCTTCTCCCCCGGGGTCCTTTCATGGAGCTCCAGAACCAGAGGCTGGAAGAATTTAGTAGAGTTCACGACCTCCACAGCCCGGCCAAGCCGGCAGTCCAGGCATTCCTGGGCACTGACTCACTTTTACCTGACAGGACTCGCACCTCCCAACCCTTTGTTCAAAGAACTGCTACATTCTGGATTTAGCTGAAAAGGGGAGTCCCCGTCCCAGCAGCGAGTGAGCCCTGGACTCGTCTGGAGCAGCTCACTCTGATAATTACCCCAAGCATCGCATCCATGCCCGGATGCTCGGGACGTAGCTCACCCCCAACACCCTCAACTTCATTCCTGTGGCCTGTCCTCCTGCCGAATCTGACCCCGATGGGGCTCGGAGACCCTCTGCAGCCATCGCCACCCCGCTCCTTTCTAAGCCCAGTGCCAGCCCTCATTTCCCGCAGCCCTGGGGGACACGGCGGGGTAAGAACAGCAGCAAAGGGCACGGTGACGGCCGGGGGCAGCCCCAGGTTTATTTTCTGCAGCGGGAGAGGAGCAGGGGGGCGTTGGAGCCTGGCAACGTCCCCCCCCCCCGAGGTGGGATGCTCTGACCCGCTGCGCCGGAGAGGCTGCAGTGCTCTGCAATATGGAGCCCCCCCACACAAACACAAATATTTAGCTACGGGGTGGCTGTTTTCCAAGCCTGGCTCTTCCTCTCCAGCGGCGGAGGGGGGGGAATTGGGGGGTGCCGGGGTGGGAGCCCGGGACCAGCCGTCCCTGCAGCAGCCCCCGGCGCCGGGGAGGCAAACAAAGCGAGAGGTTGTTCTGCTTCTCAGCCTCCGAGGCCAGATGGAGCCGAGGCGTGATTGCATTATTTCTACTGTACTGCAGCAGAACTCAACAGAAAGCTGTAATAAACTACTCACGGCGCGTCCCTCGGCACAGAGCAGGGGAAAAAAGAAAAGAAAAAGAAAAAAAAACAAAAAAGAAAGGCTGGGCAGAAGTGTGCTGTGGGAAGGCGTGCTGCTGAAGGTGAGCTCCGCTCCGCAGAGCCGGGGCTCCGAATCACACCTTTCCACAAGGCTGGGTGATGAAATTCCTATCTGCCTTCTCCTCTCCCCTCCCTCCCCTTTTGTGGTGATCAGATTTGTGTCTGGCCGGTTCTAGAGTGTGGTGGGGTTTAGTATGAGCCGGCACTGGAAAGCTATAAATAGAGGAGAAAACAAAGTGAATTTGTGCGGGATCCTCGTAAACAGGGCCCACTGGCATGCCCAGATATCACCAACAAACAGCGTGGGTGCTCTTCTTACCTCTCCCCCAGCGCCCCAGGAGGGTGTCAGTGCTGGATGACTTTCAGTTTATGTCTTAGGTAGTCTTAGGAAAAAAGGAGAATCAGGGACTCCCTATAGTTCCCTGCTGTACACTGCTATAACCTCTAGGACCCACGTAGAGATGGGTAATTTGGCTGATCTTCAGCTCTGGCCCCTGCTGAAGGGGCAATATCAGTCTGCAGGGGCAATGAAAATCCCCAGACAGGTACAGAGGCAGCAGCAATTGTTTCTAACTTCAGCAGAACTTTGCTCCAGCCACAAACACACGTGCCAAAGCCTGGAACAACCCTTAAACTTGCAGATGGCCCGGTATGAAATGGCTTTAAGCTCGGCTTTCCCGGTTCTCTCCACCCAAAAAACCCCATTCAGATGAAGAGAAAAGGCATTGCCAAAGGCAGTCAGAGGAAGGGATGCTTCACTAAGCGGGATGCAGGAGCCAGCTGACGGTTCCAAGTCCTCCTCCGAGAAAGCAAGCTGCTTGCAAACAGATTTGCAAGTAGCAAGAGGGGGGAAAGCAAGAAATCTGTCAAGTTACTCATTCAGGAGATGTTCAAACCAGCCAAGCTACAAATCTCTCTACGCTCTGCAGCAATCTCCTAGTGTTTCATCTGAGGCTGGATGCAGCAGGACCAGCAGGACCCTCCGAGGGAGCGGCAACATGAGGGGTAAGCGGGGCTGGAAACGGGCAAAACGGGTCCTCTTGTCCCCTGTGCCCTTGGGAAACCTACTCCAGCCCATCCCAGTGCCCTCAGATCTTTGGCAGCGCTTTCAAAGTCCTTGGTCAACCTCGGGAACTCCTGAGCGCAGCAATCACACCAGATGCAATCTCCCACCGGCTGCATTGCCCTCCCGGCCCAAGGATGGAAGTTTATTAGGCTGTGGCCCACATCAGAGTTATTGTGCTGTGTTAAATTTATTGGTACTATCTCACCTCATTAAATGCTTAAATAGACCTGACAAGACAGAAAAATGGGACTTTTAAAAAAAAAACCGAGAAGGAAACCGGCGTTCTCAGGCTTTGAGTCACCTCTAACGCACCAGCCCGCGCTTGGGGAAAGGACGGGGCACGGCAGCGAGCACGGGGGGTTGTACGGCACAGGGAGACTTCCCGGAGAGCCCCCTCCCGGGGGGAAAAGGCTCCCCCGTGGCTCCCTAAAGCCCCGCTTGCCAGAGAGGCTCCCGGCACCCCTGCCCTGGCAGCTGCAGCCCTGCCAAGCGGCTCCTCAGGACCTTCGGGGGAAGATTAGTGAAAGATGCCGTTTGTTCTCTACTCTTAACCTTCACTGCAACCACCTGCCCGATTCACACCGGTGTCTCTGCCCCACCGTGGATGCCGGGAGCGCCCGGCGGCGGCCGTGGGCCGGGGCCAGTGGCAGGAAAAGAGCCAGAGCCGAGCGGCTCCGCTTCCCCCGCTCCAAACGGGCATAACACCGCACTTAATTTTGATTTAGTGGGACAGCTACGGTGTAATGGCTGCGGGAGACCATTATCCTGTGACAATGTTCTGTTCCACTGTTATTGCTTCATTAATTAAGTACCAATTGACTATTAATTGAGGGAGGTATTTATTACGGGAGAGAACCGGTTACCAAGTAGTTAAAGGTCAATAAGGGGTTTAGCCCCCCGGTTGGTATTTACACACCCCCTCCCCGTGGTGTTCCTCTCCAATCACTGTGTCCCTGCAGAGGTGGCAGCATCTTGGTGCCAGGGTCCCACCCGCATCCTGCACCCGGGGCAAACGGGGGTGCGAGGGGGCAGGGACCGACCAGCCCCTGTGTCACCCCCCGAGGGTTACGACGAGGGAGGGAAAACTGCCCAACGACAGGAAAAATGAACCTCGGCCCCCAGTCGGGATGTGGGACCGGGGTCTGATCCCAAACACGGAGTCAGGGGGGGAATTCCAGCATCCCGCTAACGGCTCCCGGTGCTGGCGGCCCCACGGGACGGGCAGATGAAGTGCTTTGCCCTCCTCGCACAAAGCCTGCGGCCGGAGGGAGCCGTGAACGCGGAGCTGTGCGTCCCCAGGCGGTGCTCAGCCCCGACCCGAGTCTCTTCAGGAAAAGATGCGCCTGAAATCTTTGGAGTGAATTGTCACAGAAGTGTTTTTATCGGCCTTCGGAGACCCATCGCTCACTCGCGCAGCCTTCTCCCGTCCCCTTCCCCGCTCCAGCCACACACGCACACGGGAAACGCCGCACTTATCTCCGGTGGGACACCTCCGGCGAGCACAGACACCACTGTCGCAGCCCAAACACCTCCCAGTTTAAGTGACAAACCATGCAAATTCCAGCTAATTGATATTAGGTCGCATTTTGTGCTCTTTAGGTTGCTCTCTGCCTTTAAAACGTTCTTTAAAGTGACTCCAGGGTAATGCGTTTGGAACCTGAAAGGAGCTTCAGTCAGGAACGGGCTGCTTTTCCCGCAGAAGAGCTCCACTCCTACAATGACTGGGAGATTATCTGAAGAGACCTTCGCTCTCATTTAACAAATTAAATGACTAGATTTTCAGGAGTTCAGCATCTGAAGTACTGCGCTGGTTTTGAAAAATCTGGCTGTAAATGTCATCACGCTGGGCCCTTTAGAAAAACCTGACTGCAGTAATGGCTGGGAACTTTTGAAACCCAAATCCGGCGCGCTGTTGAAGCGCTGACCCTCAATCGATCCTATTCAGGAGCAGACACCCACCTTTGGATGGGAAATTTACTCTCTACCTTCATTTCTATCTAAAGCCAGAGCATTATAAAGGGGGGAAATAAAGGGCCGAGCATCCCTTCCCCCTCCGTGTCTGCTCCCACAGCACCTGACCAGCTCCCAGCTCCCGCATCCGCCTTCTCCTTCCCGGAGCACCCCCGGGCAGCTCTCACCCCATGGCAGCTCCAGGGATGCTGGTCCAAGGCCGTTCTACTCGATTTATTACCACCACCATGCTCCCCGTGTAAATTCAACACATGGAAACAGGAGATGCCCTTTCCTTTGGTGAAGCCAAAGCGATGCCGAGCGCTCCCTGGTCCCCAGGACTGGGCTAAATAACCTTCCCGTGGTTTATTTCCCCCCCTTTCCCGAGGAAGGTGGAGGCGAGCCTGCAGGGGAAAAAAATCAGACACCTTGATGTAGCTCATCTCTGGCTCCACATCTACCCCAGGAGTCCTGTCTGCTCAGCCAACTGGCAAGAACAAGCCATTAGGGCCATCAGCGCCGCAGAGGCAGCCGAGCCGCGGCGGGGAGAGCCTCCTCGCATCCTATGGAACACACGGATTGCAGGGATTAACCCCACACCAGCCCCGGCCCCATTCAGGAACCGGGACTGCACGTGGCGGAGAGAGGCCAGAAGCGAAAATAATCAAATGAGAGGGTAAAGGCAGAAGGGAGCAGCCTCTGGCTGCGGTTTCGGCTTGAGTGTGCAGCCCTGCGTTTGGTTTGTGCTGCTGCTGCCGAGGCTGCCAGGGCTTTGGGGCAGGGACAGACCTCTCATCGCACACAGAGGAGGGCACAGCATCGCCCCTCTGCCCTGCCTGGCCCTGGGGGACATGCTGGTCCAGGGAGGTGGCCAAAGCAGACGGCAGTAGCCACCCCGCAAGCCCAGCAGGCTCAGCTCCTTTATCTCCCTTCGGCCGCCCGACTTCCCCTTCCAGCAGCCCCAGACGGCTCACTTCTCTCTTCTCCCAGTTTGCTGTTATTGTCCCCCCGTGGTTCGCCGATGCCTCGCACGCCTTTAGCCCGGGAAGCAGCTGAAGGAGGCGGCTGATGAGAGGGGCTGCAGGGAAAACGCCGGCAGCGAGGAGAGAGGAGCGGCCACGCGTCTGCTCCCGCCGACCCCGCGCCTCCTGCGGGGCCAGTTCCTTCCCCCCACCCCGGCGCTTCACCTGCCTTTCTTGCAAAACTGGTGGAGAATCACACTAAAAAAACACCACCATGGGTTCTCAGCATCGCTCCTGCTGCGGCAGCTCCAGAACAAACCCTGCGGGGGTGGAAGATGTCACAAGGCTCCCAGTCCAGCCTGTCCCCCCCCCCGCCCCGAGCCACGTTACGGTTATCACGAGACAGACCCGCACTCCCACAAACCCCCCCTTCAAATTGCAAAATCACACCCAGGCGCGCAAACCCTCCCTTAAATCCGGGAATTTAATATGCAGAGAGTGAGTTCTTTAAAAAGTGCCCTAAAAAGCAGCCGCATGCTGCAGGAAAAAGGGGAGCCTCGCCTATCGAACAATAATAGTGCGATATTATCAATGTAGGGCTGTGATTGTGCCATATAAAAAATAAAATACACACTGGTTAATCAAAGCACTACAGACACTTTTAAGTAATCCCAACTCTGGCTTTGCATAACTCCATACACTGCCAGCAGCACTCCTGTCGACCACAAGAGACCATCACATACATCAAAAATTCTCCTTTAAATTTATTTTCTGTAAAGATTGGTCTTTTGAACTGCAGTGGTGGAAGCTTAAGGGTACAAAAATCTGCCTTTTTTGTCTCTCCCTCTCGCGGAGGATGCTGATCTGTGGGGAAAGTGCTGCCACAAGCTTCTGTGCCTTGTCAAGATACCCGTCCTTTTCATGGATCGCTTCTCTTATCAGCCACTTGATTAAGACATTAAAAGGAAGAAGGTGAAGGAAGGTTGTGCAGCAGGGAAGAGGCAGCACCAGGCTTCCTCCTCCTTCAAGGGCTACATAACAACTGCCTGCTCCTTCCAGGAGCTGGGCTCATCCAGGAGCCCGAGCCCCACGCTCCTGCCTGGAGGGTCCCCAAACACTGGGGGGATGCTCCAAGGGATGCTCTGGGACAGATCCCAGCCCCACACAGGGGATGGTGGTACCCCCGGGAATTTCCCAGCCCAGCAGAATTAACTGCTGGGATAATCAAGTGGGCCCGGTGCATTAGAATGTGAAAAGGGGTTTTTATGGTTTTATCAGCCAAAAAAGGCAAAAATAGTTCTGGCCTTAGGGCAACAACGCGTCTGGCTGGAAGCCCTGGGGGTCGGAGGGTTTCGTGCTCAGATGTGGGAACTCTCTGGGAGATAAAAGGGGGGCATCACTGCCTCGACTTCCCTGAAACTCAGCTTTATACGCAGCGCTCTTTACATTGTCAAAGAACTTCATAAAAGTTAAATTAAATACTTACACTTCCCCTGTGAGACATCAAAGACACACTTATTGTACAAGTGGAGAAACCAGAGAGGGAGGCAGAGCCAAGACCAGAATCAGAGGTGTGTTTAAGAACATGCACCAACACATGCCCATTGTAAACATCTAGGATAGATGAGCCTTTAATGTGCTCTACAAAGCCTTAAGCACACTGAAAACCTGCTCAGTCCCGGGGTGTGTTACCAAAGGCATTCTAAAAAAAAATATATAAAAATATAAAAATCTGTTTCAACTTTTTTTTTGTGCAGAACATGTTTAGTCTGGACAAAGAGATGAAGCGATTTTCTTCGGGAGAGATGGCGGCGGCATCAGGCCCCCCGTCGCCTCCAACCTCCCCGAGCCCCGGCGAGAAAAGCACATCCAGCCAGGAAGGCGGCGGCAGCTTTCCCGGGGGAAGTCCCTGGGGAAAAAAATCAACAGCCAGCCCCAAAGCAGGCTTCGGAGGCCAAGGTGCAGGAGGGCGATGAGGCAATGCCCGGCGGCGGCGCCCGGAGCGAACGCCCACGGTCCAGCCCTGAGTCAGAGCCCGGGAGATAAAGCCGACGACACTCCCTGGTTTTCCAGCTCCCGCTGGAAGAGCCGGGAGGAGGTTCAGGAGTGGGTTTGGTTTATTAAAATCCCAGCTCCAACTCCCAGTAGGTGATCCAGACTCCCCAGTGTAACAAGTGCATTAAAGTGGGGGGAGAAAGCACATCCCACCAAATGTGTTTACCGCCTTTAATAATTCATCCTTGCGTCCCTCGGAAAGCAAAAGCCTTTCTGACTGCACGGATTCGGCTAATGTCTTCATAAAAGGTTCTCAACCAGCCTCCTCTCCACATCAACGGCACCAAAGGAAAACTAATAGCTCCAGCTGGCACTCGTTGAAAAGTCACTTAATATTTCACAATGCAGGGAGCTTGGTTTAATGGGACACGTTGTTTTTCCCTAAGCAGTTGGAAAACCCCTTGACACCATATTAATAATGTCAAGTTTTATTGGCGCTCTGATTTGAAATGATATTAAACTTTTCAGACTGTCTCGACTGAAGTAGGAAGCTGTTAAGATGCGGACAGTTTGGATAACTGGAAAAATAATAGGTCTTGTCAGCCGCTTCTTCCCGACTGCAGGGGGAGGATGAGACAATCCGGAATCGGGCGCTTACCCTCTATGTTAGATGGGAAATGGGATTTCTCAACAGGACCGCTGGCTCAGCGTGGAGGAGGCCATGCCCCACCTCCGGCCAAGGCAGCCCAAGTCAGTTCTGTAGGGGCTGCAACGCAAGCACAGCCAGATATTGGAGAAAACACCTTTGGTTTCGAGCTCTACAACTGATACAGAAGCAGCCAAGGAGCGAGTGATGATGCGCAGAAGGAGCTCGACAAGAGCTGCAGCCCAGCGAGCACAGGCTTCTCCTTCCTGCCTCATTCCACCGCCTCTGGAATGTCCTTCCAAACGCCTTCTATGCCTGCAACTCGCTTATTCGGTCTCCTTCCCAAACACACACTTAGGCTGAATCACCTTCTGCGGTAAGTAGCAGAAAGAAATAAGCCAGCTAAACGCATGATAAACCGGAGACCCGCCTGTTATTTTCACATCCACCTTTCCAGCTTGCCTGCTGTCAAACGAGTCTTCATTACCAGTTCATTCTGGACCAGTGGCTTAAAGAAATCCTGCTTTGACAACCCAGTGCTGCTCAATGCACCTGAAGGCCGGTATTTTAAATTGCACCTTTTGTTTCGCATGACACGAAATGGTGATATTGCGACTGGGTTTATGGGGAGGCTGGAGCGGCCCCTCCCCAGGTCCAGTCCGCAGCCTCCGGAGCTGATGGAATTTACTTTGCTCCATTAAGACAGTGCATGACTCGCTCTGGCTGCCGCATGCCAAGCAGCGCCGAGCCTCCGCGTGTGCCCGGGAAGCTTATTCAGGGTATAAATTGTCCTTCCACCATAGAGGTGGGTCTGCTCTCCCAAGCCTTCTGCTGCCGTCGCCCCGGCTGGGGTTGCATTTCAAACCAGCTCCTCTACAAAGAGCGAGGGGACACACCACACTGTCCTGGAGGAAGGGTCCCTCTGGCCAAGAGCTTATTTCTGGTCTGATTTTTAGGTCTTACAGGAGCAGCGGTGCAGTTACAGGCACTTTACCAAGGTGGGTATTTCTGCTGCTCTCCCGATGTTCCCATGGTAGGGCCCCACCTCAGCATTCCCTTCACCTGAAGCTCCTCGGTGGGTATCGGTCCCCAGGACCTGCCCCATGGATGTGCCCACTCCCCACATCCCACGGCCGTGCTGTCCCCCACCATCCTGCCCACGGCAGTTCTCTGCTTGAGTTAGTGGCTTGAAAAGGCAGCCTCTCGCTTTGGTTATTTCCCACAACTGTGCTGTAAATCTCATTTCAATCATGGTTTTCCACTTTAGCAGGTGAATAGACCTATTCTCGCTGGCAGAATAGCCAAGGAGGAAACGCGAGCTCCGTTTGGGTAATTTACAGGACAAGCTCAGCTTCCCTCATGCAGATTCCAGCCTTTACTGTGTCAGATTTTATCAATTAGCCATTAACAGTATAATGGACATCTCTTAAAAAAAAAAAAAAGTGCCCTCTTTGCAATGGTGTCTATTTAAAACCCCTGAGCAGTTTGCTTGCTGATGTGCTGAAACCGCTGCCGCCTTTCACTCCGCAAAGTCACCTCCCTCCTCCCCCGCATCCCTGCCCTCCTCTGCTCGGCGGCAGGGTCAGCAGCGTCCCCATCCTCGCCACCAGGACCGACACCGACGTCCCACACAGACCTTCTGCCACCGCTCACAGGGTGCCAGGGTGACCTGGGTGCAAGAGACCCGGGGGGACGCCCCCGATGTGTGGGTCTCAACACTTCAGGTAGCGCCAAAACACACAGCAGAGGACAAGAATCAGAGGTATAGAAACTTTCCTGAAGCAGTGATGAAGGGAGGCGTGAGCATCGCTCCCAGGGAGCTGATAAGACCAGCAGCAGCGTGAGGTCCCAGATAGATGCCGTATATCATGCATCATCCCGTTAATTGGAATGCGCCCTGGACTGCAGTGTCCTCGGGTTTATATCTAAGCGGGGACGCTATTGTTAGCAAATTTATACAGCCTCCTTCGCCGGCGCCGCTCCAGAAAATTAAACAAACTCCCGCTCAGGGGGAGAGTTATAAATAAGCCGCTCGCCCACTCGGGAGGCTGATCCTGCTCCGCTTTTAGGCAGGAGACAGGGAGGCTCCCCCAGCGCTCCCGGCGGAGGGGCTGGCGGGGGGATTCCCGGAGGATTCCGCGCCGGGGGCTCGGTCCATCACCACGGGGGCTCCCGCAGGCCCCCCCTGCACATCCCCCAGCTCTCCAGACCCAGGGATTAGCTGGTCACCCGAGGTCTTCCAAGCCTCGAGTCAGCCCCATCCCGCCCCCGCTTCTCCGGGGAGGACAGAGGGCGCAGAGCCACCGGCAGGACCGCGGTAAAACCCTGCAGGAATCTCACCCTGCACAGACAACAGCAGCGTCAAACCCAAATCCATTACCAGAGAAGTTCAGCCCATCAGGCTGACACAAGGGAGAAGTGTTATTAGGAGTCTGAGGATAAGAGAAATGACTGTTATTTGGTTTATTTAAAGCCTGTTACGTGTTGTTTATCAGGGTAAAAAAAGTTAAAAGTTCGTATCGGGTTGTGCCGGAGGAGCGGCGGGGATTTTCTCAAGTGGCTGCCGAGGTTCAACGTCCCAACCAAAGCGCTTCCAGCAGCGTTTTCAGGCAGCAGAGAGCACGCAGCCCCCCAGGGCCAGACCTCGCTCAAACGCCTCCATTTCGGACCTTAAACTTGACACCACCGGTCTGTTTGCAAAACCCTGACCTGTACTTTCAGACGAATCCCATGGCCGGACCTCCACGTCCGCAGTCACCGGCGGGGCCAAACCCACCCCCTTGCTCTGTCAAACCGGGCAAACACACATTTTTAGCCACATCCACCAGGTTTCATGCTCACGAGCAACTGAGTGGGGCAGCTGATTTATGAAGGCATCAGCTGAAATTAAACTAAGTGCAAGGGAAAAGAATTTTGCAAGTGCTCTTCTAAGTGCCTGAAAAACGTAATAGGGCCCGGGGCTGTTTGGCTTCAGAACAGAATAAAAATGCCTGACTCACTGAATTTCATTCTACAGGCGCGAGGGGAATAAAAACACACCTCTAGGAAGCTCTTACTGGGGCTGGTGGGTTTTTCCCCCCCCCCAGCAATATGGGAAAGCTTTCCTAATTAGCGCTACCCTAAACACCAGTGTCTTTCCTGAGGAACTGTGAGCCACGGGCGAGGGGTTTGAGGGAGAAAAGGGACCTCGAGCAGGTTATTCTTGGAGTAATTCAGCATAACCAGCCGGCTGCTCGGCCTCACCAGGGTGGGACGAGGTGACCTACGGCTTTTCTCCAAGCACCAACACCAAATAAAATTTTTTTATCCCTGGAGGGGTTCAAGGCCAGGTCGGATGGGGCTTGGAGCAACCTGGGCTGGTGGGAGGTGTCCCTGCCCAGGGCAGGGGGGCTGGAACTGGATGATCTTTAAGGTCCCTTCCAACTCTAATCATTCTATGATTCTATGAATACTCCTCCATCCCTCCCCAGGGTGGCCTATCAGTTCCAGGGGTGCTCCCCCCTCCCCCAGCACCCCCACCGGCCACCAGCGGGGTGTCCCCCCCGGGAGGGCAGCCCCCAAGGTGGTCCGTCCCGGGATGCTCCTGCGCAGCCTCAGCCCCGGCGTCGGTTTCAAGAGCCCCCGACCTTTAATAATCGTTTCTGCCTTTATCTGAACACTTCCTAATTCATCCCCTTCTGTCCCTGAAAATCTAAATCCTATTTAAGTTAATGCCCTTCATTTTCATTTATAAAGACAGATACAAAATAATTATTTCCTATCTCTGCTGTTTCCTTATCTTCTGTCCTAATAATTCCTCGCTGTCTCTCTTTCATCATCTGTCTGCAGTACAAGAAACTTTTCTGTTAGTTAAAATATTCTGTGTGTTCATTTTCCTCCTCTTTCATATCTCTCCGCTGCTCTCCCCCTACCTGCCCTCGCTCCCCCCTTCCCCGGGCCCGCCAGTGCTTTTCATGCTTCACCCTTCACACTGATCTTCACATCTCTCTGCTGTTTGGATTTCAGCACGCAATTTTATATGCAAATTCCAGCAGGCCACCTCTTCAGTCTCTGCCTTTGATATCCGAGTAGCCCTGCCTGGCTGGAGTGTTTTGCATAAGCACCGGCTGCTCCAAAGGACGGCTCCATCCTCGCCCCTGATGAAAGCTGCGGGCAAGCGGGAACAGATGTGTCTCCTGGTGACAATTTGATTAAAAGAAAATAAAGGTGTTTTGGGGCGGGAGAGCAGCCCCGCGAACGCCAGGAGAAAGAGACCCTGTCCTCCAGCAGGCGAGGGCACGGGCTTTGCGCGGGAGGTGGCCAGACATGGGAGACAAGAGGCCGGTGGGGCTTCAAAGGGACCAGGGGGTCCGGCCACCCACCGACACCCACCTTTGCCCTCCTCCCGATAGCACCAGGGCTCCTCTGGGCTCAGCCAGAGCACCCCCATCAACAATCTATAGTGGCTGAGCATCCTCTGCATCCTTCTACCCTCCTCACCCCCACTAGCCCCCCTGGCACACGTAAGCCCTGTCCCCAGGCACAGCCTGCAGCCCCCCCCAATTACAGACACCGGCCCCAGTGAAGTCAAATCACAGAAGCCAACAGCTCCCGGCCTTTCAAGTCTCTAAATCAACACAGCAACACTTCAGAGCTTGCCTTTGGTGGGTGCCTTATGAGCCGCCCTCCTTAAGGTGTTTATACTTGTTACATACCATTCCACGTCCACACAAATAAAAGCTTGTTGGGGGTGTGTGTGTCTCTATACATTTATTAAACCTCTCCTCTCACTGTGCGTATTGTCAGCCCTTGGTAGGGTCTGTTTGTTCTTTCCTCGCCCAGCGAGTAGCTCGTACATTAGCTGAAGAGTGTTTATGTGTTTGCAATCAAAAGAAATAGGATTGTAAGTGTTCAGGAATTGACAGCGGAGCTCTGAGCATCTGAGATTCCCAAAATACATTTCTAACGGCATTTCCCAACAACGGCTTAAGCTTTGCTTATTCCTTCAGACTAGGGAAAAATATTGCATTGCGGCGCCGTACATGCCCTTCTCTAGAGCTTGTCCGGCTTCCCAAAGATGTTCAAATGGACTCACAGTCATCTAATTGCAGGCAGAACTTGAGAGCCCCGACCATTGTTGACAGTGGCCACGTAGCTCTGGCAAGAAGAGAAAGAGCTGAGTCTGTCGAGCCCAGAGCCGTCTCTCCTGATAAATAATTTTGACTAGTGACTCATCAGCAGCCTATGCAGGAAGTATATATTTAAACCTGCGCAGCTTAAACAATTGTTAAAGATGTCAGTTTATCATGCAGACAGTTTTTATTGAAAGGAGGAGGAAAATATCATTTTTTAAATTAATGAGAGCAGACCTTATCTCAGTTGCTTTTACTAGACTGTATTTTGGAAAATATTCTTTTATTGTTCACAATTGCTTCTCTTTGTTGGACCCGCACGCCAACAGCCACATTTCAAAAGACTTTATAAACAGTAACCAACAAAACCTCAGCACTGGGAGATGCAAAAGCAACAAATGCAGGAAGATTAATTCACTTGCCCCAAGTTACACTAAATCAAGCCGACCTCGCGAGCGGAACCCGGGTCCCGGCTGCCCCGCTGCGAGCCCAGGCGGTTCAGGAGTTGCCCCGGCGTTGCCAGCCCCAGATAAAGCACGTCCCATGGCCATGGGGGGAAGGCAGCCCTCACCAGGGCACTGCCCGGGACCACGGCTGCCTCCCCATCCAGAACGGAGCATTTCCCCACACGTTTTACCCAGAAACTGGATTATTTGGGTTTTAACTACCACCGTCAGATCAAGGGTCAGAGGTGGAAGCCTCCCTGTTTCTCCAAGCTCCCTAAATCACTCATGGAGGATCTTGACACCCCCTATGGGGCTCATGGTGTTCGACTGTGGGCTTTGATGGGGTTTGTGACCCCAGGAGGCGGCGAGAATGGCAATGCCACATGGGCAGGACGACCTTCACCCGGGCCAGGGGTCACCAGGGAGCCTCAGCCATCACCACAAACCCAGGTAAGGTGGCAACGAGCCGCCAGCACCAACCGCTCTCCACGCAGGGAGCAATCTGGGAGGGAAAAGCCAACTCTTCCACCATATGGGATTTTAAATTAATCCTGTCAGCTCAGCTGAAGGGGCTGCCAGCCTTACAGACAGCTCGCTGAAAGCTCCTGCTTGGCGGCCAAGGGGGGGGACGGCTCCTCTGGCTGGGACGGCTCCTGCATCCCGCATCCCACCAGTGGTACCGCATCGCCACCCTCTCCCCCAGCCCCAAAAGGGAGGACAAAGGCATAGGGGTGCTCAGAGGGGAGCATGAAGGTCCTGGGCAACTCAGAAATAAAGACAGATTGTTTTAAAAAATGAGACTCTGGCTTTGGGACGGCAGCCGGTGAGAGGAGGCAATAGCGAGGCAACGGATGATCCCGGAGAGGGAGGCTGGGACTTCACCACCACCTCGTAAGACATGAGAACTGGGGCTTTCAATAAAAACAGACAGGAAGGAAGTCCAAGCTGACAAAAAGAACTACTTCTCCAGCGTGGTAATTAAGTTGCTGAAGTTATTGCCACAGGAAATCAGGCCAAAAGCTGAGCAGGGCTCCAGGGGGGGACCGAGGGCTCACACAGCCGCCGGGAGCACCCGGGCTCATTGAAACATGGTGAGACGCTGCCGAGGAGAGTTTTAAAGCCCCTTTTCCATGCTGAAGAGCACCTGGGACCCTTAAGAGACAGGGATGAAGCCTTGTGTGTGGGCAGATGATTACACATTTGTTACCTCGGTTTGATGACAAGACAGAAGGGTAACGACGACTCCAAAACCAGCCCAAACCCCACTGGAAACAGGTCACAAGGTTCTCCCACATGGGAAGGGCCCAGGCAAAATTCCCAATGGTGGGAGAAGGGACCCAGCAGATCCCAGACACCCCCACACACCCCCTCTGCCCTGCAGAAGGGGGAAGAATGGGCATCTCCCCCTTTCCTCCCCACCCCGAAAGCATCTAAATCAAGCCCTAATGGACTGGCTGCTGATGGAAATGCAAGCAGCCGCCTGCGCTTAAAGGGCTAAGAGAACTCTTCAGCCAGGTCCCCGCTGTGCTCTTTTCAGGAGAGGCCCTTTTAACTCGATGCTATTCCCAGCCCGTTGCACTGATTTAAATGTTAACACGCTCTCGGGGATGCAGGCACCTCCCGCGCCTCAGAGCGGCACCAACTGGTCCCGGCAGCAGCCCAGAGCCTGGGACACACGGGGGACGGGTGCTGTGGGGTGCCCAGGGTGTCCCGGGGGAGGCAGAGCATCCCAGGGGAAGCAAAAAAGAAACACCGGTGCCAATTTGCCATAAACACCGACGATATTTACTAAATACTTACTGCAAAGTGCAACATTGGCTGAAAACAAAGGCAACTGGGAGAGAACGGCGCTCTGGAAACAGCCAGGAAAACCCTTTGGGGAATGTACTTGGAGATTTGAGAAAGCTTAAGCCTGGGACACAAATCCCTGTTCTTTGTCCTTAACAATAGAGGATAAAGGCTGGTACAGCCTGCCCGGCGGTGAGGGGGGATCTCGCTGCTTACGGCCAGCTGAAAAGGTGCGATCTGGTCCCTGATTACCTGGGGCTCACATCCCTGGCAGCAACTGCGTGGCAGGACCAGCTTGGCCCCTCTTTGCTGTGGCAGCGAAGGGGCACGGAAAAGCCCCGGTACAACATAAGCAAGACATTGCCTGCAGGGGTAGGACTGTGAACCGTGCTTTCACTAGAAGAGGAGGGTTTGAAATAGGATGTGAAGATGAACACAGCGAGGCACGGAGGAGCTGGGCTCAGAAGGACAGGAATCCTTCTGCAGAGACCCCACCGTGGGAAGGGCATCCCACCATGAGCTCTTAGGGGCAGAAAAGGCCTTTCATCCCCTCCCTCACCTCCCGTGGCCACGCTCCTGCCCCCAGGGTTCACCGTGCCAAGCCGGATTCACCATCTGCGAGGCAGCTGCTTCTCTCTGCCTGCGTGAGAGTGGGATTTCAGGGTGGGGAGGGACAGAAGGGGTGTCACTCTCTGGAGCTCTGCAGTCTCCTCTCAAGGCGAGATTTCCCCGTCTCTCCCCTGCTGGGGGCTGCAGGAGCCTGGGAAGCCTCTGAACAAGGCTCCCTATAAGCCATCAGAGGTGCTACTGCCCGGGCCATGCTCTGCAGGAGCTCTGCCTCTCCACTAAATCCCTCAAACCATCTCCAAATCGCCTAATCTCCATCTCCACCACCTCCCTCTTTACAGTGACCTTCCCCCTCGCAGCCAGTGTCTGCGGGCTTCCAGATAATTCCCTTTGCATCCTTATCTGCAAGAGTATTTCAGCTCCCGTCCGGGCACTGTGCTCCAGCAGCAGTAAAGACACGCAGGGAAAGCACTGGGAGCACGCAGGAGGGGACGGGGAGGAAGGCAGCTCTCCAGCCCCTCACCTCCAACCTCAGCAGCACCTCAGGTTTTGCAGAACCACGAGCATCACATCACATCAGAAGCCCATCTGCCAAACCCCCACAGCTGCACTAACCAGTCACACCAGTCGCAGGGAAGAGGGGTGCTTGGAATGGATTCTCCCGGTGTCACCCTGGAGGTGGTTGTGCTCCTCACCTGGCACTGCTCCGGGGTCTCCTTTGTCACAGGCTGCACATTCTGGCTTTCCAAAAGTGACCTGGAGAGCAACAGCCTGACCCAGTAACACACCCGAGGTGGGGGACCCTCCTGGATCTCTACTGGAGCTGGCGGAGCAGGGAGGCCACCCCAAAACATCCCAGCACCCAAGGGGCCCCCCCATAACAGGGACATTTAGGGGAACGGCCATTCAGGTGCCCGTAAAACCCTGAAGTCAGCAAGTGGCTCATCTCTTACGCTTGCAAGAAGTGCAGCTTCTAAAGAACACGGAATTCCCAGGTCTGATAACCCCGCTCTTGGTTCAAACAACAAAGAGCTTCCCCCCCCGAAGTTTCCCTGTAAACAGGCACCGTAAAGGAGAGGGATGCTGATTCTGCAGCACTAACGAGGAAACCCCAGTATTACACCAAGCAGCTGGGGCAGGGAGGTGAGGACTCGTTGGGGGCGGGCAGGGGACTGGGGGGCTGGCAGGGAACTGGGGGGCTGCCCGCAGCCTCCCCGCAGAGCTCCAGCCCCGCTCTCACCACGGCTAATGAACGCTACAGGAGGAGAGGGAGGGGGCAGAGGCTGGAGGGAAATGGAGCAGAAATTAAGGCTGCCATCTCAGATAGCGTCTGCCGCTCCCCAGACAGGCTGGCGTGGAAACCACGGCGTGGCAGCATCCACAGCTGGGCTGGAACAGGGGGGCGAGGAAGAGCCGGGCATCGGCGAGGGAGGTGTCCCACACCCAAATCACACGCTTTGAGAGGAACCTGTGCTTGGCAACACTTGCAACCAGAAAGCAGCGGGTGATACTGGCTCTGCGGAGCTCCTTGTTCCCTCTGCTGAGGAGGAGGAAGGCCAGCTCTCGCCCCAGCATCCCTCAAGCCCCGGCTGCCTCCCTGCTCTGCATCCCCCGTCACACCGGGGGCTGCAGCACGGCCTCTCCCTGCCCTCGGCACCTACGACAGCCCACCGCACCGCCACTGCCCAGGTGCCACAGCCAAAGGAGATGAAGCACTGAGCTCAGGATCACACAGAGCCCATAAAATCGGTCTCCCGAGCCAGCCCCGTGGCTCTCCCCACACGCTGGCCCTCCTGCTCCCCCCGGGGCTGCTCCCGCGCCAGCAGCTCCCCAGCAGTTCCGCGCCGTGGGCACGGCTTTCCGACAAGCAATCACATCTCCGAGGCTCTGGCATTTTCTTAGAACACCTCAAATTGCTTTTTTTACACCTCACTGCTCAGTGCCAACCCCAATTCATGTTATTTGTGCATTTGCTTAGAGAACATTATCTGATCAGTCACCCTGCGAGAGGCTGGGGAAGAGGCTTCAGCTTCTCCCTGTCACCGCAGCAGGTCAGGCACGAGGGAACCCGTGCAAATAGCGTGTAAAACAAACTGCCTCCCCCTTGCTGGGGTCCCGAGAACAGGCCGGTGTGGCCCAGGACAAGAGATGACATCGGGGTGTCCCCTCTCCAGCTGAGCAGGGCCCTGGTGATGGAGAGAAATAGAGAGGAGAGAGCCTTTGGCACATTCATGTAGCTTCCCTCTGCTGGCAGAAGCTGGAAAAGGCAACACCCAACAGCCTCATGAAGATGCCGGGACTTGGGAAAAACATCTCAAAATACATATATATATATTTGTGTAGCCCTCAAACAGCCCCGCATGTCACCACGCACAAGCTGCTGGGTGGGAACGGGCCACACGGGCACCACTGGTCCCAGCAGACACCACAGCCTGGTTCCTTCTCTCCAGGGATGATGCAGGAGAAGACACATTGCCCGGCAAGCTCCATCCAGGAAGAGCGTGCAGAATAGCCACTGTGGCTCAGCAACACGACATTAGCCTCAGCCTGCCCCCCCGGACCCCCAGCCCTTCCCTCTGGCCACTGCCAACTGCACCTATCGCAACAGGCACCCACAGACCTTGCTTGGGAAAAAAGAAAAAAAGGTGCAAAAATTGTTACAATTAATAATTTTCTATTAGCCCATCCTTCCAAGCTGTTCCTTCCTAACCATCTGCATGTCCCAAAATGTGAGGTTTTAGTCATAAATGCCAGGCCTCGTGTGTTGGAAATTTATAAGCTGTTTTGCTTCCATCACCTGAACAGCTTCCAGACACTACAGCCAGGCACCGCGGTTCTCTCCACTCCGCTGTGAAATGGCACCATCAACTTCATAATGCGCCCCCCCCCCGCACCACAGACACGGAATATTCCACTATTCCAAAGAATTTCTTCCTCCTTCCGACAGAAGCCAGGTATCGGGCAACTCAGAGCCTGGAGTCCATCTGCTCCGGCTCATCGGGGCGCAGACACTTCCCCAGGAACAGATCAGGAGCCCTACTCAAGAAAGGAGACATATTTCAACTCCCATATTGCAGCCACCACCCCTGATGCACTATCAATTAAGAGCAGCAATAATTACAAATGGAAAACTGCAGACCTCGGAGCAGATAATGTGTTTCCATTAGATTAAGTAGTCATAGAAATCAAAAATAAAACCTATACTTCGGCTAATTAAGCCCACTCACCATCTGATTAAGATGTGTTGTGATACCATGGAAAAGCACCAAAGAGCTATTGTAAGTAAACCAACACAACTGGGTATTAATATTCCATTCCTTGTCAGGAGGGATAATTGATCTGCCTGGAGGTTAACCAAGATAATTGCTGCAAGTTGACGATGCTGTCGATGCTGAACCTCCCGCTCCATGCACCAGCATGGAGGGGGGTTGGGGGAAGGAAGTGGCTAAAAACCTGCCCCAGACAGTCCTGGTTTCTGTTGAAGCCACCTTGCCATTCCCCTGGCCTTATATAAAGCCACCGGCTGCCTGTCGGTATCCTCCCCCGCCCCCAAACCTTCACTTCTACTCAAAGTTCTGCTCGAGAACAGCTGATTTGGGGTTCTCTAAAAATAAATCCCTGCAATTCTTTCGATTTTGGGGGCGGGGGAAGAACAAACCACGCTTTTTCAGCTGGCTGTGAATCATACCTACAAGGTCAGACGCTGGGACTCATCCCCTTTGGAGAGTTTGGGGCCAGGTTTTTCCGCGGTATTTACACACCTACCAGCATCTTTGGAAATTTATCTCCAGGCAACCAAATCAACCCACAGTTCTTTGTCCTGACATCGTATCTGCAGCAGCAGCAGCCGCTGACCTGTGCGTGGGAAGGTGAATCTGGGACAGAACATTCCTTAAGCCTCCCACGCCAGAGGTGCGGGTCTTGCCACCCTCCTTTCCCCTGCGGCACAGGATTTGGTGGGGAGGGACTCCCTTTGGCTTTACCTGCTGCAGCTAATCCCCGGGATGCTGCTGCTCCAAGTTATCCCTGGTGACTCCAGTCAATAGCCCGGGACCAGCAGCAGGAAGCCCAGCCCACCCCAAAGGCCAGGGATCCCACCGGGGTGTTTCTCGGTGGAAGCCACCCCAGGGTCAGCCACCCTTTGGAGGCCATGGAGCTCTTGGTGAGCACCTTGATGGGCTTGACCGCTGCTTTGAGGAGCATTTTGGGAGGAAGGACATGTTGGAATGAAGCTCTAAGTACAAAAGCACATCATTCAAACTCTGACCAGAGGACGCCTTTGTGTCACGGGATGAATTACTGTATGCAAAGAGGACTTATGAATGGTCTGCTGTCAGAGCCAAAGGATGGATTTGCTGAGGACACTGCTGAGGGCCGAGGTCTGGCACCGCTCAGTATTTTCATTCACGACCAAAACGGCGGGACAGAAAGAATTATGAGATGTGCAGATGACAGGGCGCTAGGAGCAACAGTACAGCAGAGATGAGTTCAGGATCGATAGCAATCCAGAAATGGGAAATACAGTCTACAAGTCCAGGGAAACTGGTGAACTTTTAAGGTGTTGCTAGAAAACCAAGACCACGGAAGGAGCCCAAAGTTACTGTGGGTGACGAACTGAACACGAGTCAGGAGCGTCCCAGCGCTGCACGAAGGCACCGTAGCCTTTCCCAACACACGTGTTACGAGACACAAAGAAGCTTTTCTGCCCTGGATCGATGTTGGCAGCGGAACCGAGGCCACCGAGGGCATCTCCCCTGAAGGGTGTCCTCCCCTATTGTCTTTAAAGTCCATGTTTCCATGAAATCTGTTTACCAACATCCACAGAAAATAAAGATAAAAGGGGCATGACAGTGAATTTAATTAAATATTCAAAGATTGGTTTTGGCATTATTTACTCAGAAAGGGCTCCAAGCTTTGGGTTCCAGGTTTGGTTGTTACTGTGGAAACCAGCTTAACGTGGATGTATAAAAAGAAAGGGCTCATCAATTAAATAATTTTAAAAAGTGAAACAAAACCTTGGGGAACACAACATGACAGGTTGTTCTGTGTGTCAGATTCTCGGTTCCGATGCTTTGCACCGAGAGGCAGGAGATTTCTGGGATGCTGGGCTTGCCTGGAGCTGGTTGCTGGGGCACTGCCGGCCCCCAGGACCACCGAGGAGCAGCAGTTCCTGGTGCCTGCTTGGGGACAACCCCCGGGCAAGAAGCTTCCCAAAAAACCAATCTCCACAGAGCCAGAGGGGGCTGAGGTTCGGGATGCTCAGCTCAAATCCTGATGCTCACGCACTGCACGACCTTGGATTCGCTTCCGCACGGCTTTGGGTTCACGGCCATGGGCAAAGCGGGAACACTAATCCTCACCTGCCGCCTCCCTCAGTGTTTGCAAAGGGCTTGGAAACCTTCTGGTGCAAAGAGGTGTAAAACAGTGAAAAGCATTATTCCCCCCCCCCACCCCGCTTTGCTGGGGGAACGGAGAGCTGAAGCGCTGCTCAGGAGAGCGTGTCTGAGGAAATGTGGATGGAATTTGAGGTCAGCCCGGGATTTACACCTCATCAGCGCCCAGCAGTGCTGGGATGCTGCTGGCTCGGGGGGGGGGAAGGAGGAAAAACAGCCAGCAACAGTTATCAACAGCTGGGAAAGCCCTGCGCAGCTTGTCACCCCTCCCTGCCCAGGGCCACCGTCGCTGGCAGCACGGCCCCCACACATCTGTCCCCCCCGGATCAGCTTCACCAGCCCCTATTTTTAGAGAGGAGCACGGAGGAGATTAAGGGGCCCGTGACAGGTCACAGGGCGATGGGACAGCTGGGGTGACATCTCTGCAACAGGAGCCTCAGCAGCTGCTCTTCTGCCCCAGCCTGTTCCCCATTCCCAGCGGGAATTCTGCAAACCCCCTTTGCTCCAGCACCCGCCGTCGCGCCCGGAGAGGGACGGAGGATGCTGGACTTGCGCTCACCACCGAGGCTATTTGTCTCACGGCGAGATCAACGATGTGCTCGGAGGAGCTAAGGGCACGTTTGACAGCATCCATAAGGTTTTCTGTCACGCTGTCCAAAGGATATTTCTCCGCTGTCCTAACACCACCATCATTATTTACCCAGGGCCAGAAGATGGATTTGCGTTGTGTTCCCTCCTGTTAGGCTCACCGTCCTCACTCATCACGCGCCCGTCAGCCCCTCGCTGCGCCGCCTGCGGGTCCCCGGCTCCTGGAGGGACTTTTCCCATCCGTCAGAGCAGGATGAGGGTAAGATTCATACCCCCCCCCCGGGACAGGCTGTTAAACTGGACCCCAAACAGCGGCACTGGGGACACAGCTGAGGTGTGTCAGCATCAGGGGGCACCCCTGGACCCCAACTCCACTGCCTTTCAATAGTCTTAGCAAAAGGTCAGATCACCCTCAAACCCCTCCAGAACCTCTTCATCAGAGGAAGATGAGGTGGGGCTGGAGCATCCTTGATGCTCTGCCCAGAGATCTGCCAGGAGCCCAGCTCTCCTGGAGCCCAAACAAAGCCTCGCACAGGACACGGCAGCGTCCCTGGAGAGATGCTGCTTGGGCAGATGGCTCCGGGCAGGGCCCCCTGCCAGCCCCCCCAGAAGGGGTGCACCCCCCCAGCAGTACCCAGGGGCACACACGCCCCAGACATTCCCTCCAGCAGGAGCCGGCTGCGTCGGAGGAAGAGGAACTGGCAGCCAGTGCTTTTAATTGAATAATTTAAACATTATTGATTTTTCCTACTAGCTGGCAACGAGGCCCAAACCCCAGGCAGACCAGAAATGATTAAAAAGTAGTCTCTGCTCAGACAACTAAGACACCATTCTCCTCCAGCGTGGAAGAAGCAGACAGGAAGCCAAGCAAGCTGCTGGCTCAGCTTTGTTCCCAGCCAGAGGAGAGGAGGGGAGCGCGGCACCCAAGCATCCTCACCTGCCCGCCCCGTACAGGTGGCCACAGGGAGCTGGGGGAGGTTTGCAGCTACGGCTGAGCTGTCACAGCACTGAAGAGTGTCCCGGCACCCAGGCACTAACACCAATAACGCCCTGAGCACCTCATAATGCTCCAGAACCCACGCTTTGCATCAGCAAATTCCAAAGGCTGAAGGGGGAGCAGGAGCAAAGCGGTTCTAAAGGGATCCGTGGGCTGCAGCCGGACCCGGGACCTGCCAATCCGGCTTGGTCCCCGCTAACATGGCCAGGAACATCACCAGGAACATGAGAGAGGGCAGCGAAGGGCTTTTCACGCTCCTGTGTAGGAGAGTCATGCTTTAGAATATGCTTGCAAATGTAAGTCCCCTTGAGCAAAAGCAGTCTGAGCAAGTTATTCATGCTCTGGCACCGCTCATGCCCCGAGTGCGGCTTTATTTTGAAGTGTGAGCGAGCTGCAGGCTGGCAGCTCCTTCTTCACATTGGAAATCTGCAGCCGTGTAGCTACAGGGCTCCAAAAAATCTCCCAAACCCCTCTTTTTCCCTGCTAAGGGATCAACCATCCCACGGTCAGCCTGCAGAAGGGAGGAGAGGACAGTGAAGTATTTCCCTCTCCGAGAAGAGATGAACTTGTTATAAAACAGTTGCCAATGCCGTGATGAACACAGCAGCAGCACGCGCAGGAATTGAAGATGCACTTTAATGGCTTTGCTATTGATCCAAAGCCGGTGATTTTGCCTTTGACATTGGAGCATGTGATGGGAAAAGGAAAAAGGCAGCCTGTTCCCCGGGGCTTGGCTGCTGCCGACAATGTCCATCAGCTGCTGCTGGGGCTTCAGAGGTGCCTCTACCCCACAAGAGACCAGGGCTCTGCTGTGCTGAGAACCATCCCAACTGAAACAAACCCCTGCCCAAGGTGTCAGACCACTTTGGGGTCTCCATGCCCGAAACCACATCTCCCAAGTGCGAATCCCCAGCTGCTGCAGCCAGACTCCTCAGAAACCACACCAGAACCATCCCGGCAGCCCCGGTAATTGAGCAGCTCCAACTGCTCAGAGCTGAGGCCTCTGTCTCCAAGTAGCAAAAGAAAAAAAAAATCATGAACTCGCAAAGCTGAAACCCAGTTCAATATCAAAGCAGTCCCCAAACTTCATGATACTCCAACTCCGATGGAAAGCCTTTAACAGTCATGTATCTCCTCCTCCCCCCTCGCAATAACCTGGAGTTTCAAGATAATTTTCTCTTTTCAATTCCTCCAACCTCCCTAAAGAGCAGAAGTGTGCCAAATGGACTAGCATATCAGGAAATCTTGATGCATTTAAATAAGAAAGCAATTAAACACTTTAATAAGGCGAGGGGGAGGCGGGAAGGAAACTATTAAAGCGATTTCAGGATGACCTTAAAGCCTGTTGTAGCTGAGAACGTTAATATTTAGCAAGCGGGGCTGACTTGGTCAGAGCACCCATCCCCACCCTGCACCCAACACACCTATTTTTTTTCCTCCTGGGTACTTATAAAGACCATTTGCCCATCATTTGGCAGCAGGAGTAAACGAGCCAGTGCCCAAGGAATCCCCTTGCCTGGGCCACCACCGCGGGCTGCTGTGTTAAGTGTCCCCAGAGGGTCCGGGCAGCCGGAGCAGCCCTCCCCAGGAGCCCGGCAGCTGCCTGATAGCCACCCACCTCACGTAATGATAATAATAAATGACTTGCACTTCCACGGTACTTTTAACAAGGGGACTTCAAAGCCCTCATAGACTCAGAAGGCCCTGTGACACCCTTAACAAGTACATTTTTAGTCTCAGTTTTATGGATGAGGAAATTGAGGCTAGGAAGGTAGAATAATTTGCCCGTATGACAGTGGAAAGGGAGAAAAAGCAGCAGTAGCAAAAAGGAAAAAATCCAGAAGCTGTCTCGGCCGCCCACCGAGCCCAGCCTCCCGGGAACAGCCCCCCCGCCAGGCAAGGCAGACGATGCAGAGCCCCCAGTCCCCGTTCCAGCCCCGAGCCACAACCAGCACCAGGAGCCCCGACATGCCCCAGACCCTCCCCAGTCCTTGCAGAGCCCCCTGCACCCAGGGGTCTGAGCTACACGAAGCCCGTTGCAGTGGTTACAGGCTTTAATGGACAAGGGGAAAAGGGCTTTAATGAACAAGAACTGCACAAGGGTTGTTTTTTCCCCGGCATCAGCCAAACACCGGTCCAGGGACCCAGCGGCATCAGCTGGTGGTTGTAATTTAAACGAGCTGCCTCCAAAGGAGCGGGGCAGAGGGAGAAGAGCTGCCCATGCCGCTGAGCCCCCAGCACCTCCCGGCTGCAGCCGGGGCCAGGAGAGGCCAGAAATAAAGGTTTTTTGCAGCAAGGCTGGGGAAGGGGAGGGCAGGAGAGCAGCGAGACAGGGCACAGGATGCCCGGGAGCATCTCCGTCTCCCGAGCGTGGCGAGGCTGCGGCCAGGCAGAGCGTCCCCGGCCCCCCGTCTGAACAGGCTCCTTGACGAGCCTTGTCATCGTTCCTCAAGACTAATTTTTTTAAATTGCAAAATCTTACAGAGCTATTAACCTCAAAAGAGTTTAACATATGGCAGCGCAAGTCTCCCTCTTACCCTAATTATAAGGCTTGCAGTAATGGGGCTGTCTTTTAAGTTACAGCTGCTATGCTTTTGGCTTTTCGCTAACATTACATCCTATTAAGGAGCTACATTTAATGCATGCAAATTGCCAGAACACAGAGTGCTTCGGACCAGCGAGGGGATGCATTTAAGCAACAGCAGCAATATCCCAGGGTCAGGCTCACCCTGCTGAGAACTCCCTGTGATCCATCAATCAAACCCCACTCATTAATTAACTAATTCATTAAATATCTTTATAGATGAAGGTTCATCAAGGCGGAACATTGTGTTGACAGCGACGTCCTGTCAGCACTTAGCTGTACAAGCTTCCCCCCCCCCCAGCCCCAGCACCCCACACTCACCGCAGCTCCACGCAGCCCTCCCAGCCCTCGGCTCCAAAGGAAAAAGCTGCCCCCCCTCCGGCCACCCCCTTATAGAGCCTCTCCGGCTGCCCCACAGCTGCCAGCCATTGCCATCAGCCCTCCCTGCCCTCCCAATGAGCCCCACCTGCCCCCCTGTAACACCCCCCCAGCACACAGGTAGCTGCTGTACAGCAAACAGAGCTCCTTTTAGAGTTGTTTTTTTTTGGAGGAATAATAATAAATTCTGCAAATTAAAATAACTGCTCACTACATAATTAATAATAAAGGCCAGGCGAGGCTGTGGGAGACTCGTGGAGCTGGGGAATAGGACCAGCTGGGGGGGGGATGGAAAAAGCCCCCAGCATCAGGGGCTGCCAGGGAGTCTCTCTCGGCCAGACAGGGCGATTTGCTGCGGTGGGTGTTGCTGGCAACGACAGCAGCTCCGAGCCGGGCCAGGTACTGCCCGGAAACGTTCTCCTTGGGGATTTTTGGGAAAGCCCGCCTTCGCCCTGAATGCCATTTTCCCATCACATAAATAAAGCTACACGGGGACGCAGGGGGAGCCGCCGCAGGCAGGGCGGTACCCAAAACCGCCCCAGCCAAACCCACTCGAAGCCACGCGTGTCCCCAGGGACCCCACGGCACCGGGACCCCTGCCTGGTACCCTGAAGCACCCTTGCAATCAGCACCTCAATTAACGAGCAGGTACCACAGCCCTGGCTCCAGCCCAAGGGCTAATTTACTTTCGGAAGCCTGGAGTCCAACCAGGCGTATTAAAACCCCGCGGGAAGCGCTGCCAACCCCCTGGTCGGGACGGGGGGGGCTCTGACCTGGCTCCCCTTTCCCGCAGGAGCCGGGTATCACCCCGCTGCTCCGAGGGCTGGTGAAACGTGGCCAGCAAAGCCCCTTTCCCACGAGCCTTCGCAGGCGGAGGGGAGGCCGTGCTGCGGCGGCGGGCAGTAATGGCAACCTGCACGTCACTCCTGGCTCCCTGAAGAAAAGCCTCCTGGCTCCGGTGCCACAAGCTGTAATACTGAAAACGGCTGTAAATTTGAAAAATTGGCACATTGTAGTCCAACAAGACAATTTTCGAATTGCTCCACGCAGCTGTGCGGTGCTGGCTGCTATGCCGCCTGCATCCTCAACTGGGAGGTGGAGCATCTCCTCAGCTCAAAAAAAACGCTCTTGTTTTGGTGTCTTTTCTTTTCTGCCCATCCAGAACCTGCCTGCTGCTTCTCGGGGAACTTGGGGGGGGTGATGCTGAGCTTGGTACCTGTGGGACCCCAGCCCATGGGGGCTAAAGCATGGGTGGAGGAGGATTAAATGCCCTGGGGGGAGAACTCCTTACCCTGAGGTCTCCAGGCCCACTCAGGAGTTTTTTCCAGATCTTTTTCCCCTTTTTCCCTGGCTGAGGTGGCCAGGTGGCTTTGGATCCCACAGGCTGCAGGGGGGGCACAGGGTGGTGTGGCTGTAGATGGGCCTTTGGGACAAGCTGGCCCAAGAGCACCCAGTGCCAGCCGCACCATCCCTCAGCGTGACCCTGCTGGGTCTGGGGACACGGGATGGTGGGACCCCATTAAGGTTCCTGGGCACAAGGGACCTGGGAACTGAGTGGAGGAGGAGCCTGGGCTGAGCCCCTTTGGAGTGAGGGGCACCCGGAGCAAAACCCCTGCAGGTTGGGGGACACACGCAAAACTGCTTAATCAATACAATATCCCTGTTATCCAAAGAGATTCTGCGTTTATGCTGGACCACAAGGCCTCTCTGCTCCCATGCGCTGAAGAAAGAGACAAAATTCCAGAATAAATAAACTGTGACAAGATGAGAAAGCGAAAGAAAAAAAAAACAAAACCAGTATCTGGCCTGTGGGAGGAGGGGGGAAAGCAAACCCTCGTTTAACCAGCCGTAATGAACTCCTTCACACGCCGTTTCTTCTGGTGAACAAAGAGCGAGGAGGGTTTGTGAATGGTCTCTGGAAGTCAGGCCCCTTTCAGGAGCCACGCTTTTACTGCTGTGCGGTTCTTCTGGGAAGCCAACAAGACCGGCTCATTAAATTTTAGTATTATCTCTGTAGCCTTCTGCATTGTTTGATTAAAGTTTAATAACTTGTTTGGTGGCTTTTTCTGCCTGTGGCGGAGCCTTACCCACTCCCACCAGCAGCCCTGCCTTTGCTGGGGGGGGACAGGCTGCTTTGGGGGGCTTTGGGGGTAGGGGGTGGCAGGTTTGAGAGGTCTCAGGGACCCCTCTAGGGCTGCCTTTCTCCAGGATGCTCTGCCGCCTGCTCTGCCAATGCCGGCTCCGGTGGCTCCCTGGGGAGGGGTCACACTCATCCTCTTGCCCAAACCTCGCCTGGCACCACCGAGAGCCTCTGAGAGGGTGATTGGTCTCTGGAAATGCTTGCCTGCAGATCTCCAGAGCTGTGAGAGCCCTGCCTGCAAAGTCCTTTCCATTCTTGGTGGCCGCTGTGATGCTCTGGCTCTGCCTCCTGCCTGCGAACCAGGCTGGGAGCAGGGAAGAGCAGCTCCTTCCCCGCACATCCCGGAGCCCCCGCGCCCCCCGGGCCCTGCCTGCGGAACGGGCTGAAGATGCTCTCTGGGGAATTAAACGTTGGGTCTGAAGGAGCAGAACTTGGCCGAGGCGTCGGCAAAATGCAGCATGGCCCGGAGCTGTGTGTTTTAAGAATTTAATGAGAAGGCTCCGTCCGCTGCGGCGTGTTGTGCGGGGGAGTTAGGGGTGTAGGTAACGCCCAACACATGGAGCACCTTCTGCATCCCCTGCCCGGGATGCTCACACCCGCTGGTGGCAGTGACAGCAGCCGGGCACAACACAGCAGGAGTCGTGGGCCACCAGAGGGGATGCTCAGGACGGTGACACTTTCTCCTGGCTGTCCCCGGGAGCCCCTCGGTGTCAGGTTTGACTGAGGAGGGCTCTGGTGGTGCAGCCACCCACCTCCTCTGTGCCACAGGGGTGGCGGTGTCCGGGTGGGATGCTCTGCGTGTCGCGGGGGGGGCCCCTGGGGTGGCTGGGGGTGAGGGTTGGCACCCAGGGGGGGTAACCCCCCCCCCCCAGTTCATTCTCATCATCTGCCTCTCTGCGGCTTGAGGGGCTCACCACGTTTTGGGGAGGTTTTTGATAAATGGGAGTTTGTGATTGGGAGGGTGAGAGACAGAGATCCCCATCCTGCTGCCGGGGGGGGATGTGCCGTGTCCCACAGAGCCCTGGGGACAGCCCGCAGCACCCCACAGCCCCGTACTGCTCCAGGGGCAACACACACAGACCCATCACTTACCCAGCAAAGTTCCACTTGACCCCCTTTCTCTGGAGCTACAATACACCTTTCTTCTTTTTTTTTTCCCCACAAAAATCTGCAGCCATTTTCAGTATTACAGCTTTGGCCGCATAAACCAGAGGGATTTTCTCTGGGGAGCGAAAAATTGATTCAGAGGTTTCCATTAAGCCCCATTAGCACAGCACGGCCACTTTCAAGGGCTGAGCCTGGCAGAGAGCGCATTGTAACCCAAACGGGGCGTTTTCAATGCCCGGCCTCAGCGGAGTCAGGCTGGAGCAACCCCATTAGGCTGCTTTTCCCGTGGGGCGTGGGAGATGGCCTCCAGAGAGCCTGGAGGAGATCATCAGGATGGTGCTCTGCTGAGATTATGGCAGCTTTTCTCTTCTGCAGCCCCACGGCTGAGCCGTGGGGAGATGTGGGGGTGGCTGGAGCGTGCCCTGCAAAGAGGAGGCAGCTCCTCGAGGTGGAAAATAGCCCCTGAGTGTCCCCAGCAACCCTCAGCGCTGCCCTATCATTTCTTCTCACTCCTCCAGTTGGTCCTCCAGACCCTGCTGGAGCGGGTCCAGAGGAGGCCACGGAGATGCTGGGAGGGCTGGAGCCCCTCTGCTGTGGGGACAGGCTGAGAGAGTTGGGGGGTTCAGCCTGGAGAAGAGAAGGCTCCAGGGAGACCTTAGAGCCCCTTCCAGTCCCCGAAGGGGCTCCAGGAAAGCTGGGGGGGGACTCATGATCAGGGAGGGACTCATAATCAGGGAGGGGAGCCACAGGACAAGGGGGAACACTTTTAAACTGAAAGAGGGAAGATTTAGATTGGATACTAGGAAGAGATTCTTTGCTGTGAGGGTGGTGAGAGCCTGGCTCAGGTTGCCCCGAGAAGCTGTGGCTGCCCCATCCCTGGAGGGGTTCAAGGCCAGGTTGGAGGGGGCTTGGAGCAACCTGGGCTGGTGGGAGGTGGCCCTGCCCAGGGCAGGGGGCTTGGAACTACATGATATTTAATCACAGAAGGTCCCTTCCAACACAAACCATTCTCTGATTCTATGATTCCAGTCATCACCAGCCACCGGGTCCCTCATATTTTGGCTGTGCTCCTGGGGACAGAGGGTGATGATGACACTAATTGATGTACGGAGATGGCGATGCTGATGCTCGCTGACTTTGTGGCACTCTCCGAGTTTCTCCAAGCCCTCCTGCAGAAGCATCCCTGTCCCTTCCCGCTCCCTCACAGGTCCTGGGAGACCTCGAGGCGCCGGGTCCTTTTGCAGGGGGCAGGCGCTGGTGAGGAGCCGTGGGATTGATACTGCCATTATGCGCTTGCACCTTGGCACCGCCGTAATTGTGGCAGACAGAGCTGTTTAAATACCACCAGACAGAGTATTACTCACATGAAAATGAGGCCTTAAATGTCATTATTTGTGTCATTATTAATAGCCCCTAATTGTGTTCTCTAATCATCATGAAATTATGTTAATATTAATATTCACATCAAAACTGCCTAGGGAACGAGGAGAACTACTTTTTTAAAAAAACAAACCCTACCATATGTCAATCCCCATTAATGTGAAACACTTGCCTGGGCCGCAAGGCGGGGGGAGAGGGATGGCTGCGGGGGGGCGTGTGTCTCTGCACCCCCAAGCCCCTGGCAAAGGCTCCGCAGCGCCATGACCCAGGGACCCTCTCAAAGAACTCATGTCCTGAGACCACTGACCTTGTTCATAAGGAGCTTTATTGCTTTCGGAAGCGCTTCCGACAAATCCGTCCGAGGGAGCAAAGCCGGGTTCTTTATTTACACAGAGAAACCTCAGAAGACGCAGGAATAGCACAACATTTTGCAGCATTACTAGCTTTTCGCACGTGTTTTTCCTCTCTTAACTCCCCTCTTTTCATTGTGCTCTTACCAGCAGGGACATCCACCTGAGAGAATGGCAGCAGCACGAGCCCACCAAAGAAATGTTCGGAAAAAGCCTCCTAAGGGCATTAATTTTAATGGCTGTTGCTCAGGAGCTGAACTCGGTGGATGTTAAGGACATTTGGCACCCCGTGCAATCATTATAATTATTTTAACAGGTCCACGGAGGTGGTGTTTTAGCAGCCTTTACTAAGCCCCAGTCCCGTTACCACAGGTGATAAGCCCACCGGGAATAAGGAGCAGGTTTTGCCCCCACCAGCTTCCAGTCCAGAAGGGAAGATGTCCTGGACGAAAGGGGTAAGGGCCTGATGCAGGGAACAAGGCTTTTCTGGGGGAAAAAAAAAAAAAAAAGAAAAAAAATTAGTAATGGAAATAAATCACTTTCCCTGCAATTTTCTGCAGCTCCATTTCCCAACCAGCTCTACTTGCAAGCATCCAAATGCCTCACTTAATAAAGCAGAGAGGTTTCCGAGTGCCAAACTGTTACGGCTCGAGTTAAATATAACTGGGAGCATGGAAATAACTTGGAAGCTGTCGGACAGGGAGCCGGTGGGGGACGGGTAGCCCCACGCTCCCATCCCTCCTGGGACTCCAGACAGGGACCTGCAGGCACCAGCAGAGCTTCCCTGCCGCAGGGATGGAGGGAGCTTGACCCTGGTGAGATGTGTCACCTTCACAGCCGTGCTGCAGGTCACCTCTGTGGCCGGGGGGGAAGGGATTTTTCAGGAGCAAAAGGAGCACCCTGGGGTGCTCGGGTGCCACCAACCTGTGTATGAAGGGTCTGGATGAGGCCGGAGCATCTTTTCATGGGGCACTGGATGGGGATGGAGTTTTCCCTGGGAGTGCTGGGGGGGTAAGGAAGTTTGCAAAGGTATTTAACACTTTCATGGGAATGATTTTTCCGTAAAATATTAATGACGTATATATAATCTAATTGATTCCTTAGGGCAATAACCTCTGACAAAATGGCCCTGATTAGGAGATAATTGAGTGTGTTGAATTGCGTCCTGAGAGAGCTTAATGTTGACAAGGTCCATTATCTCGCGATAATGACCCCCTTTTGTCAGGTGCTGGGGCCATTAGGAGAGACTTTGGGGGTGAATAAATCCTTCCGCTGAACTCTTTTGTCCCATTACACGGGCGGCTTTACAAATCAAAGCCGGGGTTTGCATCCTCGGATGCAGGAGCAACAGGCAGGGGGTGGCAGCAGGGGATGGGAGGGGAAGGGATGGGGATGAAATGGGATGGGGATGGAGATGGGATGGGGATGAAATGGGATGCTGCACTCACCTCCTGAGCCAGCTGCCTGCTAATGATGAGATCCCAGGTCATTTGCAGGGAAAAATGATCCTATTCCATCTCTGAAACACGCTTTTCTGCGCTCCCTCCCCACCTGGTTGTTGTCGCCGTGTGTTAGAACTCTCACACTTGCTCTCTGGTGCGTGGCCTTGGCTGACTCCGAGGGGGTTTCCACACGCAAATCACGCCTGTCCCTCTGTAACTCGGGATTTCTGGATTTAGAGCTCGTTTACCCAGCACCTGGCTCAGAAGGAAGCCGTGGGGTGGCACAGGGAAGCCCCTACACCCAAAAGTCTCCCTGGAAGCCTCCACGGGTGGTACCTTTCCAGCTGGGGTCAAGTTCACTCCTCCTAACCCTTTGCCAGCAGTGTGACAGCCAAGGGAGTTCCTGTGCCAATTCAGGTTAATTTGGGATTGCACAGCCTCTGGGAAGACGCGAGTGAACAGGGAGGAAGGGTGGGAAGCCCAGGATCTGGTCCGGGGTGCCCTGGGGGAGCGCAAAGCCCAGGGGATGGTGTTTTTCCCCAAAGATAAATGCCTTCCACGCTCTCTCCCGGACGGGCACGTATATGGACATTCAAGAAAGCATTAATGTAAAACACCATTGATTTCAATTTATATTAATACACTGTGCAGCGAACTGAGATGGCTGATTCACAATCCTCATCAGATTTCAGTGCGCCGGGTAAATCAGATCCCTTGGTTCACTGTAGTTTAATTATAAGCAAATTGTAAGTGAATTAAGATAAATCGAATTAGAACCACTCTAATACTGAATAAAAACACCCACCGAGGAGTCTGCGGAGGTTTAACTAATCCACTTCGCGAGGTAATTGGGATGCATTGGCCTCCACAGCCCCGTCGGGCCAAGTGATGCTGATGCCGGACTGGGAGCCGGCTCTCGTGGGAGGGTGGCCATCAGCCCCACATGGGACAAGCCACACTGGCCCCTGGGACCGCAGCCGCTTGCCAGGGCAGAGGGCTGGCTGTTCTGAGGGCGGCCGGCCACAGGGGAGATGGGGACCAGAGCCAGAGCATCACAAAGGAGGCTGAAATTGGGGGGGAAGAGGAACTGGAGCAGACTGATGAGGCACAAATTGGAAGCTGGGGTGGGTCTGGCTACTGCTGCTGCTGCTTTTTTTTTTCCCTCCCAGGGAAGTGTCATTTGTACAAATTGCCCGTCCCTGCCAGCTTGGGAGAGACCTCACAAGGGAAACCTGGAGCCTTCCCTGCTTTTCATGTGCGCGGATGCCCCTTTTATTTCTGAGCAAGGAGTAAGTGGAGAAGAAAGGAGCCCCTGTCAGCCTCCGGGAGACAAATTGCTTCCTGCAGCCCGAGGTGGCTCAGCTCTAACAACCACCCCTTCCCGGAGGTGAGCCGAGGTGCCCCCGCGCCCGCCAGCCTCCCCCCTTCTCCCCCCCGCCCTCACCCCCCATCTGCTGGCTTTTAAATTGAGCCCCAGATAAGTAACTAACCATCCTTTTCATTTTTATCTCGGCCAGGATGATTTACTGGGCCGCCGTGGGAAAGTGCGCGGGACTGGGCTGCTCAGGCGGCAGAAAATGCCGCGTCGCCTAAATGGAGTGACCCCGCCGGTGCCCGGGGTTAAAGATATATATGCCGTGCTCTTGTTCGCCGCCTCCTCTACATCAGATGGGCTGTTATCTCCCCGCGCCCGCTCCTCTGCCGAGGCGGGGGGGAGGTGGGCAGAAAGGGGGCCACCGGAGGATTGCAAGCCATAAAGTTATTAAAACAGTAGAGGCAACAAAGCGGCGCGGATTCCCCGCTGCTCTGACATTTCCAGAGGGTGAGAGGTAAGAACGCAGGAAGGATCTCATGCTCTATAAAAAAAAAAACAAACCCCACACACAGGCCGAGGCTTTTCGGTTGCTGCCTGAGCTCTCGAAGCAGCTAATTAAACGGGAGGGACAAATCCATAAAGCAAACTTCCAAGCCAGCAAATAAAAGCCTGGCCCGGCGGGGGAGCGAGGGGGCTGCGGGAAGGACACGGGCTTTGCTCCTTTCAGCCTCCTCCTTTTGGGGAGAGCGGGGAGCAGGGCTCGGCGCAGCCAATTCACAGCCCCAAATATAATTCACCCTAATTCAGAGCGCCGAGGCCGGGAGCCAAACCGCTCGGGGAGGTGCCAGCAAAGGCACATCCCTGGATGCCCACCCCCAATTCCCTATTTACCCACCGACCCCACTGGTTTCTGCCCCGGGCTCCGCGTCCTCGGGCTGGTACTTGCTGCCATCGCCCCGGGGCCCTGCATCCCTGCAGCATCCCTGCAGCATCTCTGCAGCATCCCTCCGGGGGCCGGGGACTGGGGCTGCCCCCCCCATCGGGGATGGATTTCGGAGATGGTGGGTGCGGGATGTGCTGTGTTTCCGCAGCAGCCCACGTCTCCCGTCCGTCCCTGTGCACAGACAGGTCCCCTCCTCTGATTGATCCCGGGTTAGCTGCCTGTCCGCCCACGCCCTGGCGCTAATGGCCTCATTAGTTAGGGAAAAGGGCTGCTGAAGTCAATTTATAATATGTAATAGTGAAAAACAGCAAAATCGATATCTCTGCAGAGTCAGGGGGGACCAGGGGGAGGGAAGGGGCCCAGGGGCCAGTTCAGACAACAGATGAGGTTAGAAACCCCGCTCCCAACACCCGGGCCAGTGTTAAATACTTGCCCTGAGCAGCCAGGTCTGGTGGGACAGCCCTCACCCACCTCCTCTGATGCTCTCCCAGGGCCTTGGACCAGCAGAGCATCCTCCAGCTCCTCTTCCCTCGGTGGGACCTTGTCCCCAGGCACCATCCCACCTAGGGTGGGTCCCCAGAACCCCGGGCTCAGGAGCGCAGGTGGCCAGGAGGCAACTATGGCATGAGCCACCTTGGGTCTACCTGCACCGGGAAGAGAGAACACTGATTTAAGTGGTTCACCACCCCCTCCTTCAAAGGCATCCCGTAACACCATGAAGGGAACAAGCTCAGGAGACGGACGAGGATGAGTAACCCGGTGGAAGGTACCCACGGTGGGAGCGATGGAGAGTTTTCCCGTTCCAGGGAGACTGAGAATCGGGGAGGGATTTGCTCTTTCAAGGCGTGCCCGGGTCCCCGCAGGGGTTAACCCGAACCTACCGGGCTGTGTCCCGAGGGATCCCAAAGGCTCCTTCTGATCCGCCATCCAAAACCACAGCCTCCCCCCCGCCGTGACACAGGCCTCTTCTCAAGCCTCCTGCCAAAGCTCTCCGTTTCGTGGCAATTCTTTTTATAGCCCCTTTCTAGCCTGCACACCCCGCGGTTCACAAGAGCCTGCGACTCCCTGGCAGATCGCCTCTCCTCGCCCTGTTTTGCTCCTTTCTCAGCCGGCTCCCATCGAGCTGATTCCCCCCCCCTCCTGTGTTTTGCCACCGACTCTAAACCGACACATCTGCTTTGAAGAAGAGGAGCGGGAGCGTCGCCTTCGGCAGTGCCCGAGCACCCTCCCTGCAGCCCCACCACCCTGTTTACACAGGGCCTACAAAAAACAGCAGTTGGGAAAAAACAAAAAACCAAAACAAAACAAAAAAACCAACAACAGAATGTTAAATGTGGGTTTCTTTGAGCTTTTCTCATCAAATTGTGGCGACGAGAAGATATTTTCAGCTTCTTTTTTTCTTTTTTTTTTTTTTTTTGTCTCCTGATTGCGCTGAGAGCATCCCGCTGAGCAGAGCTGTTCTCCGGCTGCCTCCACCCAGCCGGGAGACCCTGCTGCCCGTGAGGCTCCCTGTCAGCCCCAGCTGGTGGCCACCAGGCCGTCCTTCCTCCCACCCGACCCGTGCCTGGCACTTCTGTCCCCTGCGATGACAAATTGGGGGTCCGGGAGGGGGACCTGCCCATGCTTTGCAGAGGGGACAGGAAAACCCAGAGGGATTTCACCCACGCCCCACATCAACTGGAAAATGAGTTAAGGTCTCCCATTTCCAGCAAAGCTTCTGGGAAGGTTGCAGAAAGCCTGGGGGCCCAAGCAGGATGCCCCTCGCCCCTGCTCGTTAGCCGCTTAGGCTTAACGAAGCGGTTTCCCCATCACTCTGCTTATGCCCACGCCTCGTTTCTGTCTTCCCTGTCTCTCACCATTCTTTTTCCCCATTATAAATTTTGCATTTCTAGCCTGCTTGTCATATTTCCTACCGGATTGGGTGTTTAATTAAAATCATAATTAAAATTGATCTCCTCATTAGCATGCACCTGCTCTGCTGCTCGCGTCCTGGCATTTAATTATACGCTGAAGATGTCAAGTCTGACAGGCGAGAACGAGACCCCGGCCAGCAACCCCTGGCAGGACTTCCCAGTGACAACATCTGGACGTCAGGAGCCCATCTGCCAGCACGGTCCTGCTGCTGGCCAGGGGGACGCGGTGGCTACTGGAGCTGGCGGATGGTAGCCGCGGAGGGGTCAGAGAGGTCTGGACCCCTGGCAGCCTGCACACCAAGCCTGCCTTCCGAGGAGCGAGTTCCTGCCTCTTTTCACAGGGCTTGGGACCTGCGATGAGACACAGATCCATGAGTATGGGCATCCTGTCCATAGCCCACTGCCACTGGGAGCAGCTGAGCAGGTAAGTCAGCGGGACAATGGGGTTGGATTTGGTGCCAGCCCATCCTGATGGCATGGACAGGTCCAGCAAAGACACTCTGGGCCATCTCCAGTCTATTCCCACTGGGGGCAGACCCAGAGCCCCTTCCCATGTTCCTGAAGACCAGCAGGGAAGTTCACACCATGCCCATGGGGATATTGTACCTGCAGCTTTAACACCTCCCTCCTGGGCTTGGTGCACAAGCTCTGGAGATTTCCACCATGGAGACACGCGGGGTGGGTTTTCCCGGCTGGTACAAACCTCTTCCCACTCACCTGGCTCCCATTAGCAGCGCCGTTGGGATCCAGCTCGAGATCCAAGGCAGCACTCCTCGGGAGAGCTCCAGCAGCTCTCGCCTCCTCGGTGAAAACAAAGCTCCCCTCGCCTTACCTTTGGCTGGTTATTAATGGAATTATCAAAGTGGTTTCTGGTTCTTACACTGCAACTGCTCCTTTCCCTGCGTGTTACAGGCAATAAAGCTGCCAAAAGGCATTTTTGGGGCCGTTATAAATGAGGAGTTTTATTCCCCTGCACTTTGAAAGGCTCTAACTGATGGATGTAGGTTCAGTGGGATTCATGAAACGATGAAAGCCGACATCAAACATACCCACCAGCTTTAAGGCTCTTGGAATGGCTCCTCGGGGACCCGCCGGGTTTGCCCGTACCCAGGGACCCGTCTGTCTTCCCCGTTCCCGGCATCGGAGCGATGCCCGGGCAGCACCGACCCATCATCCCACGTCTCCAAAGGCTCCCCGGCTGCCGGAATCTCGGCGCAGAGCGATGTGAGCGGGGCTGATTATCAAAGGGCCTCCTAACGAAGAGTAAAGAGAAGAGCCTTAAATCTCCCTCCTGTAACTGTGCTCATACCCCGTTCTGGTCCCTTCTCCCAGCCAGGAGCAGCTGGGGACACATGGCAGTGTAATGGGGGGGGGCGATGGGAAACGATACCTTAAGGTGTAGTTGCCCTTACCTTTTTATGGCTACTTAGAAAGCCGAGGCTGTCAAATGCCAGATCCTGAGACCTTTCTGCGGCAAGAAGCGAAGCTGAGAGTGGAGCCGAGGCTGAAGATTTATCGCACCCGGAGCCGGCGCCGTTTGGGAATATTCCGTGTGTCAAAGTGGGGGGACACCCGGGATGCTGCAGCCACACGGGAGGAGAGAGTCACCTCTGCAGGAATAAGCTTCACACTCGGCCAGAGAGCGAAAAACAGGCATTCCCAGTTGGCTCTAAGGACATGTAGGGGCCTTTAGCACTAACAACCGCTTCAATTTAAAAAAATATATTAAAGCCCACCAACCCAGGCAGTAATAGCCATTCAGCTACTCCTCGGAAAGACAGGGAGCACCATTAATCAGAAATAAGGCAGCTGAACATTATGAAGCAAGATACACAACCATTAATAGCCAGACACCAGCCCAGTGTCCCATCAGGGAATGTTATTTACGGGGCTATAGCGTTATCAATCCTGCTGGGAAAAATCCTGCCGTGGGAAACGAGAGATGAACGGGAAGGAGCCAGGGCTGGTCACCACCAGGAGCGTGGGTGGGTGGGGATGGTCATCGGGCCAGGGACGTGGTGCCAGCATTGACTCCATAAAACAGAGCAGGATTATCCTGCCAGATCCTGGGGTGCTTCATTTGTGCAAATTCTCTGTGATTTTAATGAGATTTTACATTTTACATTATTTTACATAATTCATCTGGCTGGAGTGCAGGCCGGGGAGGGATGAAGTGTGGGCACCTGCGGGGTGGCTGTGCCGGAGCCAGGGGGACATTGCCCGGGGACATTGCCCAGGGACATGTGCCCCAGGGCTCGGGGGGGCAGAAACGAGCCCCGAGACGACGCGCTGCTCCGGGAACGGGGCAAACTGAGAGCCCGAGTGAGAAATGGAGCCTAAATAAACATTTGTCATTTGATTTCTAATTACACAATTACATAAATGTACGATATTAGTAGTCAAGAGCCTGGAGTTTTCAGTAAAGAGTCCCTTAAGTAAATAAACGTTTTCAAGCGATTACATTATCGGGTTGAGATTTTTAAAAAAAGTTAAGAATTGTGCAGGAATACACCAGAAAACAAGGGGAAAAAACCAAAACAAAGCAGAAAAAGCAGCTGTCAGAGAAATGAGCGTAGGGAGAGAGCGGGCTCTGCCGAGAGGAGGTTTATTTTTGGATTTTGGGGTGGCTGCTGCAGGAGCTGGAACAGTCCTGCGTTGCCTGGGCTTCTCGGGGTCTCTCTCAGGGATTTTGCCCTTTGGTTCCTGGGGTTCGGTGGAAAGTCACCTTCCTACAGATCCTCCAACCTGCTGCCACTTCAGCTGTACCAAAGTAAGGGCAGATTCCAGGGAAAGCACCCTCCTGGGGGCTCAGCATCCTCCTGCACTGGGACCAGCAGCCCCAGAGCCCTTCCTCAGCTCTGCCCCCGACCCAGCTCCTGCCTCCCCGCCTCGCACAGGAGCTAAATATTCATCGAGTAATTAGTCGGTTCAGATTAGCAGCATGAAAAGACAATCCTGTCTAATTATAAGAGATATCAGCTTGAAGACGCCACACAAGGACATCAGTTGCAATGGAAGCGCAGAATATAAATAAATATATCCGTGTGACAACAAACACAGGCCTATCAAAACAACCGGGAACAAAACTCACTCCCCGCGTTACCTTTGGCAATTAATATTTATCAGAGGAGAGGAAGTAAAATCCATTTACTGTTTGGGGGCTAGTTACAGTCTTTCTTTTAAAAATCCCTTGCAATTAGTTTCTTCCTTCCTTGGAGATGAGAACGCCGAAATAGTCTTCAAGTCCGTCTTGAACAAATTGTGGAATATTTTCTGGGCTGATTGGTGTGTGCGTGCGCAAGTGTCTCAAGGAACTTTCTTTCTTTAGCTTAGATCTTCCTGCCGAGTGTCCTTAATGACGGGTTGCCATGGGTTCTGCGAGCCGGAGGAGCCGCGCTGTTAATGCTCACCATTAACCCGGGATTACCGGCAGCGCGGCTGCCTCCGCATCCGCTCTCCTCGGGAAGGGCTGCCCCATCCTGGGTCTGAACAAGACAAATTAATCGAAGCCCCTTCCAGCCCTTTTTTTGGGGTGAGGAAGGCCCCAAAACCGCTTTCACTGCTCATCCGACTCCATCTGATTTCTGCATTCCTTATTCAGGACATGGCTCTGGTAACATCCGTGCTGTTCCCCGTCACTTGGCACCCAAAGCATCGGTGGGAAGAGGCGAGAGCGTGGGACAGACGGACGTACAAGGATGGTCCTGCCCATCACTGACCACAGCCAGGCTCTGAGAAGGACGGGCTCACCAGCGACCATTGTGGGACACGGCAGGTTCTGTTCCTGGTGTGGCTTTAAACCAGAGCCCATCTGATGGGGTCACGAGACCCTCTGGCACCGGGAGCCGGCCCAAAGGCTGGGCCCGGGGGTGTGAGAGCTCAGGGAGAGCCCCCGCTTCCCCCTCCATTCCCTAAAATCCAGGACGCCCCGCGCCGCGATGAAATTTCACGTTTGAGATAATTGCATTAAGGCAATTGCCACTCCAGCATTATTTCCCGTTCCTGGGAGAGGAGGAGAGGAAGGCTGAGCGCATTGTGTCTGCGTTAGCAGATTAATAATTACAGCCCTTCGGAGCAGCGCTGCTTTGTATAGATTCGCAGCTGCCGGATCATTACCGGGCAAACTCGCACAGACCCTACAGGAGCAATATTCCGCCTGCTGCACAGTTTATCTCTTCTGCTGCTTGGTCCCGGCTTTTCTCCGCTTTCATCAGATTCACAGCTTGTTAGAAACAGCAAACATTTACTACCTGAAGGAGCCGAGAGGCGGAAGAGCAAAGCGCCATCGGGGATCGCCCGGCTGATGCCCTTGGAAGGAAACATTGGCTCCGTCACAAGAAGGCTTCGCATGTCCCGACATCCCCGGGGGGATCTCTGGACGCAAGCAGGAGGCAGCCCAGCCTCAGAGCCCCCCGCAGCGGGTGGGAAGGTCTGTGGAGATTGTCCTCTGCTGCCGAGACACCACCACCTCCGCAGCCGCAAAATGAGTTGGGAGCGGGAGGCTGCTGTAGCCCATTGGAAAAGAAGAATAATTTAGGGAAGGGGAATGAAATTACCGGAGTGGGTTAACTCCACATCACAAAAAAGGACAACACAGAAACTCTAATCATCCCATGGCACGAGGGAACATCACTTCTGCATCCCATCTAGGGAAGTGCATCCCCCACATAGCCCGAATTCACGGCCAACCAGGACCAGAACATTGTCCATGCACAGGAGAAACCGCTCTCTTCAGCTCTGCTGCCCCATTAGAGCAAACTGAAAAATAAAAGCATAAATTGTGAACAGAAAATTAGACTGACAAATTGATTTCAATTTGCACAATCTGGGATGTAACATGGCAAAGAGTTCATTTGAAAGAGAAAAAGCTCTGTCTTCCCTAATGGTGTCTGTTTCATGTATTGATTAATGTCTATATAAAGCAGACCATCTCATTTAGGACACACTACAACAATATTATATTTCTTCTGCAAAGCACCTGAAGGGATTTAACGCGGAATTTTTAGTGTAAAGCAAATACTGGTTACTCACAGGCGGTGTGGTCGATGGAGCAGGCCAGGGCGAGGACGTGGGTTATTTTGGGAGGGCAGCAAGTACCAGGAGGGATCTGCATGTCTGTCCATCCATCCATCCATCCATCCATCCATCCATCTGCCCATCGCTGCTTTACCTGTAGGGGAAGACCTGGGGGCTGAGGGGATCCTGGTTCCAGCATCTCCCAGGCACCTGATCCCAAAGGCGTAAGGGCAGGACAGTGAGCGGGATGATGCCAATCCCTGACAAAGCTGAGGAAGCAGGAAGGAGCCTCCCCCAGGTGGTGGTCGGGGGGGTCCCGAGCTGCCGTTGCCCCCGTTGCCCCGCACCGCCTCCGGCAGCGCGCACAGCTCTCCCGCGCCAGCCCGGCCACCCCGGCAGAGGGAGGTGGGATCAAGCTCTAAGCTCCATGAGTCCTTGTCAGAGCCCCACGGCTTGACCTCTGCGCATGGGAAATTATATTCCAAGCTCTCTCTACAACACCCGGCGGAGTGGTGGGAGGTGTCGAGTCCCCGTACTCCGCCGGGGGAAGCGGCTGACAGCTACATCTGTACCACCCGCCGGAGGAGAGGAGGCTGCTTTCTCTCTTTTCTTCCCTTTTACATACGCAGTTGCAGGGCTGAGCGTTATTTGGCGTTGCCTCTGCAGCTGCGGCCGTCCTGCCGCGGGGCCCGGCCAAATCACATCTCAGAAACCACATTTCCCCCCGCGGCAGCGCGGGCTGGCTCCCCTCCGCACGGCAAGGAAAGGCGTGGAAGGGCTTTAGCATTTGCTCTTCCGAACAAGAAGCATTTGTTTTCCCAAAGACACGACCAGCTCGCCCCACGAGGGGCCGGCGGGCTCTGCCCCACCGCTTGATACCCGAGCTGGCCAGGGCAGATCGCCCGCAGCTGCGGGGCTGGGGCAGGAGCCACCCTCTCCATGGCAGTAGCCAATCTGGCCCTTTAACCTCCTAATTCCCATTTATACTTCTCTACCTTGTTACCTATCCATCACGGCTAATTACACCCAGCTCGTTATCTGAGCACCTGATGCCCTCTAAGTGTTTTCGCACTGCCACCAGAACGCCTACAGACCTTGTCACAGCGTGGCTCGCTGCGGTGGCACCTCGCTGGCCACAGCAGAGCGGCACAACCAGCGGCAGACCAGTCTGAGGAGGGGGAGAGGTCCTCCCCCAGCCCTTGTTTAAGCAAAATGAAGCAATGGCCGGGGTGGCGACGAGTTGGCGAAGCCCATTTTTACAAATCATCATCTTGAGAAGGGCTGTGCAGCACCAAGGCACGTGCGGCGAGGTCTTTGCTGTGCTCACCATCAAATTGCCTTTCCCTGCGGCCGTACTGGCTGCTGACCCTCGGCAGAAAAGGTGCCATCGCTTTTTCCTTGCTGTCGAAACAAAAAAACTCCAAACAAACCCTAACCCCCACCCTGTGTTTCCAGCAGTGTTTTCCTTTTCTGCCGCTGTTCTCTTGAGGTTTGTGCCTCCTGGCTGGAGGAACCCACAGGCTCCATCCCTCCCTGCTCCTCGCCTGTTTAAGTGGCAAGGGCTTGTCGATGCAGGGAAGTCTCATGGACGTACTGGGCGCTGGGGGACGACGCTGCTGCAGCTGGAGCACCAGCCATGCAGAAGGAGCAGTTCCTCTCGGATGGGCAGAGCATCCCAGAGATGGCAGCATCCTACGGGCAGAGAACCGGAGCTGAAATGGTCCGTGAGCCCATCTTTGGCTAAATCACAGCAGCCCCAACCAGGCCCTGGGCGAGGAACGGGGGCTTCTCCTCGCCTCCCCCTGCCCTGCAGGGGACCGCAGGGTCTGCAGAGTCTGGGAGCAGGAGGACTTGGGGATAAGCATGCGTTTGTTTGTTTTTACAGCTCACTGCAATCTTCAGGTGCGCCGGCACCATTAAAAAAAGGAGCAGCATGTAAATTGCTGGCTGTATTGCAGCATAATGAAGTATTATGTTTCCCTCGTCGCTGCATTTCATTGTACGGAATCAGGAAAGGGAATTGGCCTGAAACGAGCTCCCGCTTTACTCCTAACGCTGTGGAAACGAGAACAGATTGGCAAACCCCCTTTTCTTTCCAGGCTGAGGAAAGGGGTGGCTTGGTCCAGGGAGCTCGGGTGCTCTGAGACCTCCTGGGGAAGCTCAGGCACCGCATCGGGAGGGAAGGAGGGTCCGTGCAGGACATTCTGGAGATGGAGCACGTGGAGAAGCATCACTGAGGCTCCACGGCTGAGTCTCTTCTCTGGCAGACAGCAGGCACTCCACGCGCAGGAGGGGTTAGGAAGCTTGTAAACTAATTCCAGTTAATAAGTGATTGATGTTATTGTTCTTCGGGGTGTATTTTAAGCGGGAAGATTTATTGTGGTTCTGAAAAGCCAGAAGAAGTGACAGGAGAGCTTCTGCCTGTTGGAAGAGGCAGTGTGGAAATCCTCATGTATTCGTGCAGGATGGATTTGATATCCCCATGCCTTGGACTATCCCCTGCACCCGTCCTCATCGGGGTGCCTGGTGCCTCCCCGGACAGAGGGAAGTGTCCCTGTGCTCCTTCATGGGCTCGTGCCCTTCCCCTCTCCCAAGTCCTCTTCACGTGAGGGATGTGCGGGATCCCAGGTGCTGCTCCCAACCCTTCCAAGAGTCTGAAGTGGTGGAAGAAAAGTACCCCGAGGTCCTCCAACAAGAAATTGCAGTAGCCACTTGATCCTCTTGCTGCTGAACTTACTGGGAAAACTCCTCTCAAGTCCAACGGGAGACAGATAAAATGTATTATTGTTACCATTACACATAAACACTGGCCAATTTGGTAAAATTCATCTGCGTTGAGTCCCATCCCCGTGTAGGGAATGAATCAGGTTAGCAGCTACAGCCCTGGGCTGCCGGCAATCCCCACTTCCATAATATAAACAGAAAATTGGAAAGGAAATGTCATCTCAGTGAGTTCATTCCTGAACCACGTGTTTGATGAAATACCCTTTATAAACCCTTAAACTCCCTGAAGCCGTTTGCCTGAAAAAATGCAACATTCCTCCTAGGGACAAAAACAATTAGCAACACAATTAGCTCTCCCAGAGGCGGTGATAAATAATTGAATTCTTTATTTGGTGGGGAAGGCCAGCGAGGCCAGTTCTCAGGTCCCTGTATGGGCAGCACAGGGAACAGCCCGTGAAACCCGTCATTTGGGGGAGAATTTGGATCCCTGGGTCGTGAGGGGGAGAAGAGGAGGAGCAGGAAAGCCCAGATGGGCTGTCGGACCTCCGCTTGCTCCCGCAGCAGCCCAAAGGCACGGGGTCCTCTCTTTTTACTACACAGGCTCCATGAGGAGGGGGCTTTTGTTCAGAGGGGGATTTCCCTACCCAAGGGCAGGTTTTTTACTATGTTAATTGGGATAGTTCATAGTTCCAGTGACTCCTTCTCTGGCCTCGTTAGCAGTTCTGCTCCCCTTGAGCTTATCTCAGCATTCCCTAATTTCGGCTACTTTATGGTATCCTCCTGTTCTTTCTCCAGGGCCACATCTTGCTAGCTATTCGCAGCCGTTAATTGTACCCTTGATTTCCACCATTTCTCCAAGAGAAGGAGGTTGTGCAGCCTCTGTTTATCCCCGGGGCTCCCACGCCGAGGGCAGGATCCTGCCCAGCAGCCGGGAGGGAGCCCCAATGCCATGGACCTGCTCCAAGTACCATTTTTCTCTAACGGATAAGATGGAAACATCCCCGGGGAGGCTCAGGGCTCCGTCACAGCCACGGGCACGTGCCCAATTGCAGCATCTCTGCATCTTCCCCAGCGCGAGGATGCCATCGCAGCTCGTGGCGGCGGAGGGTTTCGCAGGGAAGGGGAGGGATAGATTTGTCTCTGCCACAGAGAAATGAACCAGCAGCAGGATTTTGAGGTATGAATTGCTGATCGATACCCTGTTCTCATTGATCCCCCTGCCTGCTGTAACGAGCTGACGAAGGCAACGGCGGCTGCAAAACCCAGTGCAAACTGTCCTGCTGCTTTTGGTGGGGCAGGGGCTCCCTCGGACACGCCAGGCTCCCCGCTCTGGGGTGGTGGGCTACCAGCCACGCTGGAGCAATGGCCGGGGACTCGGAGAGCCCACCCCAGCATCCTCTCCCACCAAGCACACGTTTCTGCTCAGCAAAACCCTCCTGTGCCGCGGCCAAGCAGAAGCCAGCCCTTTCAGAGCTCACAAAGAAATGCAAAGTGATGGGGAAAGAAGCCAATGTTTTCAGCCTGTATTAAGATGTAGCTCTTGCTCCGGCAGCTTGGGACCTTCTCATTCTGTTTGAGCTAATTCAATTCTATCTGCTGCCTCATCTGTCCTCATATTCCTCTGCTTTTCCTTAGCTTCCATCCTTCCCTACCCGATCCAAAACTGGAGAGTGAAAAATACATATTTTGCCCCCTTAACTACTTTCCTCTGAAATTAGAGCTCGCGTTGGCTGACCCTGCTGTGGCTGAACCTCAACATTTTCTGTATCGAATTCTTCCTGTAAAATTTATTAGCTGGTGCAGCATTACCCTCATAAAAATGCAATAAATGGCCCTGTTTGCATTATACGCCATAATGACTCTAACCTAGTGGCATTCTTAGAAAGCCCTCTTTAGAAACAAAGCGGGAGGGAAAAAAAAATCTAACAAAAATCTTTTGGGTAATTAGATTGCTGGAGCGCAGGAACCTTTAAAATCCTTTTAAATCAAAGGAAACCCCAACTTTAAATCAGAGGTGAACTGCATTTGGTATAGCTGCACGACTTGCTGTCCTGCACCATCTCCTGTGCACCCCGTGTGCATTAATGGTCGTCAGAGGATGGTTTTCCTGCCTTTCCCCATTTATTCCAGAAAGCTGGCAGGCTCCTGGGAAGATCTCCTTTCCTTACCCCATCTCCATCATCCCGGGCTGGGGTAGGGGCTGCATCTTGCCTGGTGTGGATGCGATGGAGGGATGCCCTGCAGGGTGGGGGGGTATGAACAATTTATACCTGCAAAGTACATCGTTTTCGATGTATTTTGGTGTATTTCAGAGGTTTTCCATGAGGGGCATTAGGCCAGGTATGTGGGTGGGTGTGTTTGTCTGTGGGCACTGCCCAGCAGCGGGGTACCCTAGGCAATCTGCGTGTTCCAGCTGATGTGTGTGCAGTTATTAAACACTTGCTGGATTTATTTGCCTCGTTTCTCTTTGCCGAGCTGGAGTTTGCCCCCCGCCTTCTGAAATTTAGCTACAAGAAAAGACAGTATATTTCCTCATGCCTGCATTACGTCCGCCATAAAATTTTTGTCACGCTGATTTAAAAAGAGATGTTGCATTACTTACAAAATATTTAGCCCTGTATGAAAGGAGTCAAATTTTACTGCATTTGAAATCAGTGGCGTGGTGCAGTAAATCCTGCGGGATACGGACTGACTTCCAATTGCTCGCCTTTTCATAAACAACAGCCGCTCCCACGCGCATAAACCCGGCCAGGGATAGACTGCCCCAGCCCTGTGCTGTGTGGGACCGGGTCCCCTGGGGACCTTGGGAACCCCTCTGGCCCCGCAGCAGCCCCAGAGCAGGGGTGGGATGCTGCACCCCATGCTGCTCACCCCAGCTCTGCCGAGGGCAGGAGAGCTGTGGCATCCAGAGCATCCCTCAGAGACATATTCTCCCGGAGTGGGCTCTGGATGGGAGAGGGAAACCCAGCTTTTAGTCCAGCCCTGAGACCTTCCTGCGAGCCTCGGCACAGATTCTGGCCCCTTCTTGACGTCCTCAGTTCCGTTCTCTCCCTTGCCCCGCAGGCGCGAAGACTGGGATAACTTTTTTGTAACTTCTTGAGCTTTAGCACCAATTCCTCCAGCTCCCGTCTGTGGTTCAGCTGGGGACCCGTCCATCAGTCCATCGCCCACCCGTGGCCGTGGGGACCACCAAAGTTCCCCCACGGTCCCCAGGGCTTTGTGACAGCCCGGGTGAAGCAATAACCCCCGGGAGCACGTCGTGTGCTCTCGATAAAGGGCTCTCAGCTTCGCTAGACGCTTTGCGGCTGCTCTGCTGTTTACCTGACCTGGCAGCCATTTATTGCTCCCTCAACTGCCTGCATCTCAACATTATGGCTTAATTACATTCTAGGAAAGCGGCACTTCAGAAATATGGAGCTCGCTGTCTCAGGCAGGATGTGCATTTACTCGGCCTTCATTTCTTTACTGGATAAAGCAGTTTTATCTCTACTTGACTTCATGGAGTGAAGTTATAAAGCGGAGACACAAAGGCACGGCGGAGGAAGGGCAGAGCACGGCTGGGATGAGGGAGAGGAGAGGGACCTTGCACCGGAGGCTGCCGCAGAGCATCCACCGACCTGGGGGGACACACCTGCACCGAGCTTCTCCCCGTTCTCAGCCCCTTTACTTCCCAAGAGGAGGGGAGCAGAGCGGAGAGGGGACAAAGGGGACAAGGGGTTTGTTCGGTCCTTGTTTTTCCCTTCAGTACAGTATGGCCTTGGATAAAGCCAAGCCCCAGCAGTCAAAGACTGGCCCCAGAAGCCAACGGGCGCCCGAGACCAGCCAACCCCAACTCTAGTGCAGTCAGTGGGTCTCTCCCTGCGTTCCCCGGGGCAGGGCTCCCATCCTGTAATTTCCTCGGCCGGTATGCGGAAATGAAAACAAAGCGAGCATGAAAACAGCAGCTCGCTGCTCCGCAAGGCCAGTAATCGAAAACTCCTGACACTAAACAGAAATGAAAATGTTAATGGCAAACACCCAAAGCAAACGCATTCCATATGCAAAGGATCGCCATAGGCTGACAAATACAAATGTTGCCTTAGCTACAGAGGGAGGAAAGGCAGAAAGGCTGTGGCAGAGAAGCAAGCAGCAGCACTCCCCGTGTCTCCTCCGCTCTCCCCGGCCGAGAGCAGCACGGAACCAGCCCCACCACGACCATTCCCCATCCCTACATAGATACCTCGATGCTTGGGAAGAGGCTGGGGCACGAGCGAGGGGGCCCAGACCCCTCATGCGGTGCCAGGGGAAGGAGCTTTTCCCCCCGACCAGCAATTTCCAGCACAGGAGGGGAAAAAGCCACCGGCCAAGAGCAATATCCATTAGCATGGGGCGTTCGCCCCCGCTGTGAATCGCCGCCTTGCTGGGAGGAGGCACGTCATAAATCTCCCCCGTAAGAGTTCCGGAGTCAGAATAGGAGGTAGAGGCTAACGGTGTCAAAACACTAGGCAGAAAGAGAGCGAGAACACAGAAGGCCCCGTTGGCAGGCTCGGGGGAAATCAGCCTAACGCTCGGCCGGCGCTGGGCAGCCGAGGGATCGCTCTTCCCTTGGCCGCTGCCGCAGGAGACTTTAGAGCACTTTGTCTTTTACGGCTGGAGCTCTTTATGGCCCCCGGGGTTGTGACAGCGCTGGCGGTTCCTCCTTGTACGTGTCTTTGTTGTCACGGACAAGAAGATCTGGTGATTAGGGAGCTAACCTGGGACTGGAGAGACCTGGACGCCGTTCAAACCTCTGCTCCCGGCCAGCTCTGCTGTCAGACGCGGCCGTGTCCTCTGCCCAAGCCCCAGCTCGCCAAGGCCACCCTTGCCCAGACCCAACCTTCGGTCTCACCCCCCTGTCCTGAGACGCAGGGGACGCTTTTTGAAACTCCTGAAGGTCTTTCTTTTTTCCCTATTCTTATTTTTTTTATTTTTTTTTCCCCAGACTTGCTGCGCGCCTGCAAAAAACGGGCAATTTTCACACTTCTTGGGTTTCACCACAAGCATCCCTTCCAGCTCCATCTGTGAGCCTTAATTAGTGAATTTACTGACAGAAACTTTATTAACGCAGCATTTAGCTCTGCGGGCAGCGTCTTGCGCCCTTCAGAGCATCCTGTTCAGCAAAACACCGGCGCCGGGGGCAGCCCAGCCCCTGCCACGGCGGCAGCAGCGCCGGGCAGAGATGGATGGGGGGATGTGCCTGCCCCTGTTTTGCCTCCTGGGGGTCTGGGAGCAACCCCCCCGCCCCGTTTGGGGTGCAGGGTGGTGGCAGAGGGTCAGGCGAGGTCCTGGGATGGGGACTGTGTCCTGCTGGGGGAGAGCCAGGAGGAGCAGACGGCATGTCCTGCTGCCCTCCTTCCCCCGGCGGCTCCTGCTCTCCATCCTCTCCATCCAGCCCTCTCCATCCCCATCCAAACCGTGCTGCTGCCCAGGTCCGAGCAGCCTGCAATGAGCTCAGGGGCAAGGCCAAGGTCACCCCCCCAAAACCAGCTCTGAGCCCACACGTCAGCCGACACCAAAGAGCAGCTCCTGCAGGACAGGGCCCTGAAACAACCCTCACAAGGCGCATAAACCAGTGTTCCCACCAGATCTTCCCTTTTCTTTCAATTTTTTTTTCTCCTTCTAGTTTTTTGGTGTTCTTTTTCTTTTTTTTTTTTTTTTTAAAAAAACCACATTAACCAGAAATAAAAGTTAAATGTGAAGTCGAAACAATAAGGCATGGAAATAGCAGAAATAACTTAATTAAGTTTTTAAAGATTTCCATGCTTGAATAAATTAGCCTTCCTGAAAATGTCACAACAGTCAGAAAAAATGTGTAATCAATGGAGCACAATGTTACTTTGCTCTTTATTTAAATGAGAGCTCCGGTGGTGTGTTTCTCCTCCTGCTTCCCCCAGCCTCCCTCTCTGCCTCCCTGCTCCCACCGCCTCTTTCCCCACACTCTGAGCTGCTCCGGGGAAAAAGCTCCAGGAACTCAAACAACAGCTTTTCTCTGCAGGGGCAATGAGCTGGAGAGGGGATTGGGACCATCAGCCCCTGCCGTGTGCCAGCAACACTCCTGGTTTTATGTCACTTAGGCAAAAAACAGGCAAAGTCAGCGGGAACGGAGGGTATTTTGCTCAGGAATGTGCCAAAGCTGCCCGGTGCCCCTCGGGCCCCTGCCCATCCTCCTGCCCACTGAGGATGCTGCCCAGGGATGGGAAAACACTGGGAACAGTTTGGGGGAGAGCAATCAGGAGAAGTAGAGAGTTTAAACCACTGACATGTGATAAAAGTGGAGGAAATTTCAGCTTGCTTATTCCAGAGAAGAAAGATGAGGGGAGACGTGCAAACAGTCTTCAAAAATGTAAAGGGAAGCTCTGAAGAGGAAGGGAATAAACAGGTTTTCATGTTCGCTATGAGGATGACAAGATAAACATAAACTGCAGCAAGGAGTGTTCATGTTTGACATCAGAAGCGGCTTCCCGAGGCGAGGAGGGGCTTTGGGAAGAGCCAGCGCCCGGTGACAGGGGCTGGTGGCCCGGCTGGGGGAGTCCTGGGACGGGGAGAGCGTGGACGGAGACACGCAGGCTGTCGGGAGCCTTTTAGGTGGGACCGTGGAGCCCTGGATCCAGGGACGGACGGATCAGACGACCTCGAGGGACAGTGGCCCAACCCCACCGTTGGCAACAGGGGTTTGAATAAGGGCGGGCGATGGATCTGTGGAGCTGAGCCCCCGTTGCCTGCAGCCCCACGAACGCTGTCTCATGCAGTGATTCGGGCAGGTACGGCGTGGGAAATTCTTCTAAGACCATTTTGATTGTCCTCGAGGAATCAGCGACTGATGCTGGAACCCCGGGAGGACAAAAGTGGCCGCCGGATTAAAGAGAAGAGAAAGGATTTCTCTCCTTTGAATGAGCAGACAATTAAATTTTCAGCACAATAAAAGGGAAGGGCAAGCTGCTGGGCTAATGGCTGGTCCCATGGCCCGCGCTGGGCTCCACAGGGGACACCGGAGACATCCCCACGGCTGAGGAGCTGCAGAAAGGCCCACAAAAGTCTGGGAATTGGGCTGACAGTCAGGCAGAGACCACGCACACACCGGGTTTTTGATGCACATCCCTTCAGACCTAGAGCCTCCTTCAACCAGAGCCCAAACTCGCCGCCTGTGTGTCCTTATCCTGGACAGGCTTCCTGAAAAGGGGCGCTTTGGGGTGCTTTGCAAAGGGCTTGTGCTCACTTTTGCATCGTGACTTGTGAGCCTGGTAAAACAGGGGGAAATCTGCTGGGAGGAATGGCTAGAAAAAGAGCAAATTCGGTCCCAAGATGTCTTTGGTGGTCCCAAAATTGGTCTCTGCCTAATTTTGGCCAGCCTCAGACAAGGAGCGAGGATGGCCTCAGCTGGCTTTTACTCACAGTTGCCTGACTGCTGAGAGATGGTTGATGAGTTGGGGGGAAGCCTTCCTGGAGATGTTGCCTTTTTTTTTTTTTTTTTTTCCAAAGCCCCAAATAGTATTTAATTTGACTGGAAACGTGAATGAGCCCGCACTGGGCCATAGGAATCTCGGTTTACAAGGAAGCCTCATTGGGCGAGTTCCTGTTTGCCCATTTCTGATTGACAAACCCATTTTGGGTTCGAAGGCACATCCCAGTTCGGCTGCTGGCCGGGCACTGGGAACAGAGGAGGAGGGACACGGCGCTGAGGGGGGAGCCCAAAGACTCCATTGGGATGTGACCAGCAGCTCCGGTCAGCGCAGCACACCGCAGGCAAGGCAAAGAGTCCTGGGGACTAAAGAGGCTCTAATTTATGGCTCTTGATTCTTTGCTGAGCTTAAAGCTCCGCAATGACAGAACATTTCTTTCCGCCGCTGCCCTTCGCCCCCTTCAAGGCTACTGAAATAGGAACGATAGAAGGAGAGAAGATGGATCTCCCGAGTCCTCACCGATTGTTTACCAGAAAGACAAAAGCCTGGAAAGTTACGTGTGTTAATTGAAGATAAATCTTCCCTCCCCTTGCAAAATTTGGGACGATTGTTACTAATGACCTCTTTGGATCTGTGCCCAGGATGCGGAGATATCATCTCCCGGTCCCAGTAATGAGGTTGCAACTGATCCTGAACAAATGGCAAAGTTATTTAATAATTATTTCGGAAGGTCTCCTCGTGACCTTTCAGCTCGTCAGGATAAGTAGCGCCAATTTATCACTAGGGCCATGTGAAGGGCCTTGATTATTCGAGATGTTTTTCCTGGCAGGAACTTGTTTTTCCCCCCCGTTTTCCCAGCCTTTCAAGGGACGCTCCCTCTATGAGGTCCCCTCTGACCCTGCCCGGCTGCTCGTGGATTTTCCTGGGGCCAGGGCATCCCAGGAAGGGCAGCAAGTGCAAAGTGCCACCGGAGACGGCGCAGATGGGAGAGAGGTGGGTTTATTCCAGCCGAGCTGCTGGGACCGGCTGTGCCTGTGTTCAGAGAACCCCTCCAGCTCCCCACAAAACCCAAAAAGTGGATTTTTATAACAACAAAAAGCACGTATATCACCCACAGAAGCCGATGAGGGACTCCGGTACCCGAGCACCACCTCTCTGCCTGGGGAGCACAGGTCCCTGCAGCCCGACATCCCCGTGCTGGGGAACTGGTCCCCACTGGGGAGGCTGGGAGGTGGGATGGGGAGCGGGACATGCTGAGTCCCCGCTCTCTGGGATCCGGGGCCGGCCGCTGCCGAGCCTCCGGCTTCTCCCCTCGGGGAAAGCCGTCCAAAGCCTCTTACAAAACCGCCTTTAAGCGCCCCTCGGCTGTCCTGTTTGTATAACCGTTTGCAGGCAGCCTTGCCTTTCATTTCCTTAATCTTAAATTGCATCAAAAAGGCAGAGATTAGAGGTAAAACCTCAATAAAAGACGGAACAAAAGCCTCTGCCCACATTGGATTCTCATACCTAGCTTTGCCGTGGTTTTTTTCTCCTCTTGTCTGACAGGCTGAGTAGCTGAACCTTAAAAAACTGAAAAAACCCCCTAAGATTAAAACACTATTTAGAAAAGGCTGTGCCAGTTTGAAATCACCTGTGGTTCATACATTAAACATCAAATGTACATTAACTCTGAATTATGGTCATGAAAAGCAAATCCTTTAATACCATTTTCTGTGTTCCACGGGCTGGAGCTTAGCATTAATCGTCCTGTTTTTTCACAGCCCAGTCGATGGAGTACGACTCTCCTGCCTGGCGTTATTCCTCCGCCTTCGGAGGTGTTCAAACATTCCCGCCCTGGGAAGAAAGACGCGCGCAGGGGAGCACAAAGCAGAAAGAAAAGCCTTGGCCAGGCGCCCCTTGGCCCCCGCCAGCTCTGCCGAGCGTTTCCGAAGGCTGTCCCAGAGGTGACCGGGAAAGCAGATTCCCAAACCCCAAGGAGACGATGCTCCTGGGGTCCAGGAGAGAGCAGGAGGAGAGGAGAGGGGACGCTGGAGAAGTCCCAGCCCCCCAGGAAGGATGTAGGAGCACCAGTCCCCAGGGGAGCGCAGAAGCGATGGATGCTCCTCTCCCATCCCCTGGGAGAGCAGAGGGAGGGAAGGTGTCCGACTGGAGAGGGCGAGGGATGGGGAGCTGCTATTTTTGACAGCGTATCAGCTTTATATTACGTTTGCAACATACCTCCTCAGCAAAGAATTGGGTTTACGCTTAACAGCTTGAGAGAATTGCCTGATAGGCAACACGGCAATAAATAATACATCCCCCAACTGCACTCCTCTCCTAAAATAACGCAACAATTAAAGAGGAGAAGAGCAGCGGTGACAATGAACAGAAATAAATCAAGGCGTCGATACGGGTTACTCAGCCAGACGTCCTCTGGGGTGACAGCGCTTTCCAGAAGGAAAACGGTGTCTTGAAACACTACCTGGAAAGGAGAGAGAGCACCCCCTTGTACTGAGCGGATGGAATTATCATCTCAGGGCAGCGAGGAGCCAGTTCCTGCCTCTATTTCAGACCGTTATGGAAAGTAGTCAGAACTTGTCCTGCTTTTCTTATTCTTCTTCCTATTATTAATGTGTAAATAAAGCGCCCCGGGAGCGTTACCGGCACGTGGAGTCTAATCCTGGGAGATTAATTTATGAGCACGGAACAGGGCGAACAGAATCGGTGGAATCTGTGGATCCCCGCGGTCCCAGCACACGGGGCAGACAGGGATGGGGACATGCCCGGGGCTGGCATTGTCCTTGCTGCCACTTGTCCTCCCCGAGGGTCCCCAAGCCCTTGGCAAGCCAGGCTCCAGCTCTCCGGTACCCCAAAGGGGTGCTCCAGGCTCCCGGGGCTCCTTGAGCAGGGTGGCAAGACCTGCCCATTATTTGTCTCTAGCCCAAGAGAGCAGCATCCCGTTTGTTTCAGCCCTGGTAAAAAAATGAGCAGTAAAAAGAGTTTTCTCAGCACAGAGGTAAGGCACAGACACTTTCCCTGGCAGCAGGGCTCCCAAGCCCTCCTCCTTTTCCTCCTCTACTAAATCCCAGCTCCCTCAGTGGGACTTGAACCTGGTTTGTTTTTTATTCCAAACGTTTACTTTCCCGTGTATAAATATTGAGTTGCCTGGGGGCTGGAGCAGAGGGGTGATGACAGCCGTGCTCTCTGACAGGGCTGCTCCTAAATACCAGCTTTAAGAACTACGGGGCTCCCAACAACTTTTATTTCTCAAAGTCTAATTCATTTTTGTTAATTTGTAAGAAACATAACAGCAACATCGCCTCTGAGTTCGCTGATTTTTTCTCTGTCTCTGCCTGTGTTTGGGAGAAGGGAGGCATTTGTTGTTTATAAATAAGAGAAATCTTTGTGCAATTCATTAAGTAAGCAGCCCCTTGGCTATTTGAGTTCAGGGTAAATATTACCTGAACACCACGCTCTGGGAGGCCACCGCAGCGGCCCCAGAAGCTGCTTTTGGGGTGGGTTCCCGCGGACGGAGGGCACCCCGTGTCTCACCCCAACAAACACCCCTGGTTCTTACCGCTCCTGCGGGCGACGGGCTGAGATCTCAGCTTTCCAGGATACCCAGAGCTTTGTAATTGCCGCTCATAAAGGCAGCGGACAGTATCGCCAAGGAAAATAACTCCTGGCTGTACGTCTTAATAATAAAACTCAGCAGAGCTTTGCTTTTCTATTTGGAGACGATGCCCCGGAGGAAGCCGTGCGCCGCTGGAGCCTCACCTGGCCTTGCAGGAGGAAAAGCAGCTGGATCAACCCTTCCTGCAGATCCCCCCTCTGAGACATTCCCGTTCGGACACCCAACAGCAGAGACTCCCAAACTCGCCCTTTTCTTTTCCAATGTCAGGGTGGAAGTTTTGGCTGCCATCTCTCCAGTTTGCATCCACCCCAGGGCAGTCCTGACCGAGCACGTTCAGCACGAGATGCCTCCTTCCCAGGCTCCGTGGAAAGGGGGGAAATTCACCACAAAGCCAGCTACTTGCACATTATCAGCACTGGGTGTGTGTATATATATTTTTAAAACAAACCCAAAACAGATTAAATACCCTAAGCTTTTTTAGGTAAAGTTTTGCTTCCAAACAGAGACTTTTCTTTGCCTCAGACAAAATTTGTCCTTTTGTCCACATCAGTCATTTGAAAGAGGGGCTTGGGTTATTTTTTATTTTTTCTTTTTTTTTTTATCTGACCGCATTCAGTCCCCTTCCCATGAACATCATTTTCCACCAGGAAAACTCGGCTGCAGTGGCAAGTTTGGGGAGAGGAGGGCTGTCGGAGCCGAGCTGACAGGAGGGAAAGCCAAGGTCCCTTCGGAAACGAGCCCTGCTGCCCGCAGCGACAGCTCACCCCCCGGCACAGACACCTCTTCCCCTGATGGTTAATAGGGCTCCCGTATGACCATGTCGTGCTATTTGCAATGACACCGATCAATTCTGGAAATATCCCCCCCCGAGGTGGCTGCCACTCAGGGCTGGAAGGAGCCAGGGCTCCCAGCAGCGACCACCTCCCTCCCCAGCCCAGCTCTGCACGGACCTCCCTGCAAGATTGCTGGGAATGAGACTGTAATGGGAAGAGCAGTCAATAATTCAAGGGTTATTGATTGAAAGCAGCTCTATTCTTTTTTAATTTATATTTTATCCTCTCTTTTTTTTTCTATTTTATTTTTTCTTTTCCCCCTTCATCTGAGGGCTCTGGGGCCTTTCTCTCCTGACAAAAACCTCTGCTCACTAGGGCTGGCTCATTCTCTACTTATTATTTTCTCCCACTCTTTAAATTGCCTGGGTAATTCAAGTGGCACCTGGAGAAGCCGAGGACCAGCAGTGCCCTGGTGAGGTCACCATTCAGGTGGTCACTGGCCGTCCCCAGCCCTGCAGGTAGCACCGCTCCTCCCGTGCTGGTGGGACATCCCTGGCACAGCATCCCCAGCATGGTCCGGGGAAGGCAGGAGCCGGGAATCACCTGGCAGCATCCGTGCATCCCATTCCTCTGCCCTCTGTGAGAATTCAATCGCCTCCTCCCCATCCGCTCACCCCCCACACTCCCCCCCACCAGCAGTTTCGGGCTGCGATGGCCACAGCAGGGAAATTTTAACCTTCCTTCTGCAAATCGCTCCTCCCACATTACGTTTCATAAGATCCAAACGACCCGTGGCTCTTCCCTTAGCATTTCCCTGTCTCCCAGACACAGCTCTCGCTTTCCGAACCCGCGGTTTGGAGCACGGTGGCATTTCCTTGCCAGGCAGGGAACTGCGCTCCTCTCTACCTCACCACTTTGGAATTTTTGTTTTGTCTGCTCCTAATGAGCTGTTCATGACATGACCATTACCTATGCAAATGAAGAGAGTGGATGCAGAGGGATTTTTTTTTCACCTGGAGAGAGAGAGGCTGCTCCCTTAGCACGGGAGATAATAAATCATGCTACTGTTTTTATTAAAGCGTGACTCTTATGGGACCTGGTTCTCCCCAAATCTCCCCTGCGAGCTGCGGCGGCACAATCGACACCTCCCACAAAGTGGCATTGGACAGTCGGGCAGGGAAGAGCCAGATCCACCTCTGTTTTAATTAGAGGAACAAATAAAACCTGATGTCTAAATACCCACAGGCGGCCTGCTCGGGTGCTGCTGGGCTCTGCCTTTGCGAAGGACCACTTCCCACCGCGGGATGCTCGCCCAGGCTGCGGCGCTGCCACAGGGCTGGACAGGATGGGACAGGGGTGGATGGCACAGGGATGGACACCGAAGGCCTGGGAATGGATGCTGAGGAGCATCCTCTCACCTTCACCCCACCGCTGGCAGGGCTGTGTTCAGCATCACGAGCTCAAGGCTTCCAGCCCCCACCAGCTCCAACAAAGCACAGGCTAAAACCCCACAGGAAAGAATCTTTTTTCCACCCATCACAGCATTAAATTTTGCTCTGGAGACCCCTGCTGTGCTGCTTGGCACCGGGGCAGCCCCAGGCAGGGACAGGGCTGCCTCCTCCCGTGGCAGTGTCTGGTCCTAAACTGTCCTCAGAGCCCTTCCCCAGGCACAAATATCTGAATATTGTCCCCAGCACGGATATCAAGGTCCCATCCCCATACGCCCGGTGTTCCCCTGCTCTCCTGAGGGCAGGAGCTGCCCACATCATCTCTGGATGGAGCCCACAGCTCCAGCTCTGGATGGCTCTGGCTCACCCATGGTACAAACAGCACATCAGGGGCCCAGGGTGTTCTCGAGCCCCCCCGCAACCTCCCAGCCTCATCCCAGGGTGCCCCCGCGTCACCCCAGGCACCCGGCTGATGCCCAGGCACCCTGCCGAGCAGTTACAGCAAGATTAAATCCTGACTCTCACGTATCTTCAAGCCCGGCTAGGTTGTAGGGATTTATCTCCAAAGCACTTATCCTTCCTTTTCTTTTCGTGGGCTTTAATTAAATATCGCATTGTTTAAAGGCGGCCGCTGGTGGCTGTGAGCTCTCCTCTGCTTTATCAGCGCCGGCGAGGAGATAACTGTCCAGAATCTCACCTGACCTTTCCTCAGCTCACAAGGAACGGCATTCGGTGGCTTCATTCTTCTATTCTTTCCTATTATCTTCTGCTTTTTCTACTCTCTGCCACACGCTAAGGTTTCCGATAGCAGCTGACGAGTTGCTATCAGAAATATTAAGAAAAGAACCTAAAATATCTCTGGCAGTTTAACAGCCTCGAAAGCAGAAGGGCTTGTCTCTCGCTGGCCATCGCGAGCAGTTGCCAAGAGCACGGAAGGTCAGGCTTTAATGAACTGGCGAGAATTAAACAGAAGAAATGAAACTGAAAGGTGCCCCAGTGGCTTGAACCGAGTTTAAAGCAACTGACCTTTGGAAAGAATGAAACAATTTTGTTTCTTAAACGTTGCAGGGTTGTATTTTTATTCCCTCCTTGGCAGCCTGACGCTCCTCGGATGAAGGGACGTGCTGGCCGGGCCAGCAGCGCCGCAGGAGCCGGGTCCAGGTGCTGGATGCAGGTGACAGTGGAACACGGTGGTCCTTTTCCTGCTCCCAGGTCCTGGGGCAGCTGAGCCAACGCACAGCTCCAGCGCCGGGCAGCACGGCCACGGTGAGATGCTCCTCCGTGGGACCCAGGCTGGCTGGAGGAAGGTGGCCACAACATCCCAGGGCTCGAAGCCATCGCCCATCCCTTCCCAGGACCCCACCTGCACCCACAGCATCTGGATCCAGGCATCTGCTCCGGGCCTGACTTCAGCCTTAGGGTCTTAAACCAGATTTCTAGAGATTCTCTCAAGTCGTGCCTGGGAGGAAGGGGCCGGCATGGGGACGCCTGGGCTCTGGCTCACCAAGGCAGCCCGAGCTGTTAGCTTCTCCTCTGCATGTCACAGGGCAAACAAACAAATAAACAAATAGGTAAAAATAATAGGGCTGGTTTCTTGCGGGATAATTGTTTCAGGCAGTTATTTATTAATGAGGAGAAACAACATGTCAACAGGCAGCGGGTCTAGCTGTAGAACTGATGTTAGCGGAGGCGCAGGTTAGAAGCGAGCCCGGGCTGCTGTCACTCTGCATTTGCTTAACTCTGTGATCGCCTATTAATTACCGCCGTTCGGATGTGCTCCTCTGCTGGTGAGCAGAGTGGCAAGTGCCACGTCCCTCTTGCTGGCCAAGCCAGTGCATCCCCGTGGCAGGAGGGATGGAGAAGGGATTCCAGCACTGGTGAGGGTACAACCATGGCACCAGGGGAGAAGAAAAACCTCCCCGGCGCTGTAAAACTTGACCTACAGGGCAGAAACCCCCCAGCAATCCAGCTGCGTGGGGCAAAGACGGGGTGGGAGCCGCATTGCAGCCCACGGGTCAGCTTTTTGTCTCCCCTCGTTACTGGGGGTCTTGGGCGACCACAGACGTCTGGAGGAACCAGCCCAATGCCAGCTCATGGTCACATCCTGCGGGAAGGGCCAGGTCTGGCTCTTGTGGGACCACCAGGACACCCGGGGGACACGGCTCTGCTCCGCCTGCTCCGCTCACCCCCGGCCTTTGGGGACCACGAGGAGGGGGAAGCAAAGTTGGTAAAATACGAGCTTCCATTGAAAACATTCCCCAGCGTGACGCGCACCCGCAGCAGCGCAGTGAATAAATCCATTTTAATGGAATTATCCATTTCAGTTCCCAACTTAATTGAGCTTTGCCCTGTGACTTAGCACGAGGGTGCCTCTCTTAATTAACCCCATGCAGGCTGCAGAGGGCTTCGCCGCCGCTCACACACACCTCCAAAGGCGCGTCTGAGAGCCGGTACCTACGCGGCGTGGTTTATCGGGGTTTGAGAGCTCAGCTGTCACCGGGAGAAGTGTCCCTGTTTGTACCCGGCAGTCTCGGGTATGAAATTGTACAGTTGCAGAGCTCGGGGAGGAGCTGCAGAGTCTGTCGGTGGGTGTTTATGGGATGGGGGTGGCGAGGTGTGTTATGAGCAGAGCCCTGAAGAGCCAGTCCCTCACCCGGCAGAGACGAACTCCGGCTCCGACCGCCTGCGTTTGCCTCACGCCAAGGGTAATACATCAGGATAAAAATCCACGCTGCTGTTCCAGCTCTCAGCCTGCCTCGAGAGCCGGGACGACCACGCACGTGATGGTCCTCAGGCAGAGAAGTTGCTCGAGCTGACGAGTTTCTCCCTCGAAGACGGTATCTCACGCTCTCGGGGGCCAGCTAAGCCCAAGGAAGCCTGTCCAGCTACTTAATAAGTCATTGAGGATGTGTAGTTTAATTAACTTACCCAAAATTCCTCCTTTCTCTTTCCCGTTTCTGCTATTAATATTTTTCTCTATCTGATAATGCAGCATCGCTAATTCTTCCTGGCTTTATAATGAACGATGCTGCGATGGAAAAAAAAAGGTTAGTGGTGCTTCAGGCGGCTTTTAATTATCCAGGTGGGCAGGTGAAAGCACCGTATTCCCTGCTTTCTCCCCGTGCACACAACAGCTTTGCTCAGCCATTAATCTGGGGGGGCTCCTTCTGCCCCCCTTTGCTTTCCAGCGGAGGAAGTTGCGATGCTCTCAGCTCCCCCCCCCGCTTCCCTGCTGCAAACCGGGGACGGGCACAGCTCTTTGAGGGGGACAGATGAGGGACAAATCACCATTTTCCATAGCCCGGTCAAGAAGTTGGGGTGCAAAGGAAAGTTATTCCCCCCCCAACAAGCGTGTTTGTGCCACCAAGGCCGGAGCGCGGGGTCTGGAGGAGCCAATAAATCCAGTATTTACAAGGCTGCACAGACACAGCAGAGCATCCCTAAATCAGACACAACTCGGGGCAAAACTTTTTGGGGGTTGTAAATAAATCACGATCCTTACCCAATAAATTGGGGGCCTGGGATACTCATGGGTCAGCAGGGAAAGGGGCTCGGTGCGAGTGGAGGGGAGGCAGGGGGAAAATTCCCCCGTATCCCACCCTTTCCACCGCCCGGAGGGTGGGCTGCGTGGCGGCTCCAGAGGCTGCTAAGGCAGCCGGGATGTGGCACCCTGCTCTGAGGGTCCCCGAGCCCTCCCGACCAGCATCCCTCTCCGTCCGGGAGCCACATCCCCCGGAGCAGAGAGCACATCGCCCAGCCAAGGCTACTCCAGCCCTCGCCGCGCCGAGGGACTCATCATCTCCTGCAATGACCCATGAAAGCGGCCACATTTCACGCTTTCCCATCCAGCATTTCTTTATCCCGGCTTCCACCGAGCTATTTCTTCCCGTCAGGAGCACGACCCTGCATGGCCCCAGCGGGGAAACTGAGGCAGGGGCAGCCGAGGAGCCCAGCCCTCCCGAAGGGGTGCCCCGAGGGGTCGGGCCCCCCCCGCCCCCTTCCCCAGCCCAGCACACAGATTGGTTTCCCTGCTCCAAGTCCTGAACGGAAATGTCACGAGGACAATCACCATGGTGACATTTCAGCAGCTCCGTATAGAGCTACGCAGGAAATGAATTTTAAAAATCCCTATTAAAAAATGGAAGGGCAAAAACAATTTGCTGGTGGGAATTTGTTTTGAGAGGGTATATAGACCTTTTTTTTTATTTATTTTTAAAGAAAAGGCTCTTCAACAAAGAAAGTTTGAAGTGCCCTGGCTTTTAGGGTTTCATTTCAAAATGAAAGACCAGACCTTTTTTGAGAAGGATTTTTGTGTATGTTTTTTTGTTTTTTTTTTTTGCACAGAAATTAAACTTTGTTGAACCGTTTACCAATTTTTTTTCTGCAAGAAGCATTTCATGTTTGGCTGCAGTATAAGGTCATTGGATACAATGGAAACGCTTCCAGCACGGAAAAATAAACAAGGGTGGTATTTCCATACGACGGGGCCCCAAGACAGCAAGGAAAAACGCGAATGCGCCGTAGCGTAAAGACAGGTAATTTGAAGTATTATGGTCGATCCGCCAACATTAGAGAGCATCGATTAGTGCCAGGAGCCTGAAACGATGGGCAGGACCACATTAGTGTAAACGGCATTATTTATTCCAGAGATTGCGTATGAGAGGAAATTTACAATACACTTTTTTTTCTCCAACTACTTTTTTCTTTTTTTCCATAAAAATATAAATTGGAGGATATTGGCCAGCTGTAATAAAGCAGCATCGAGTGGGTGGCTTCTGTTTTGGTGTGAGCAGAGCATCCTCTGGGAACGGGATGGGAAGGGGCTGTAAGGGACCTGCCTCGCTGGGTCTCAGCATCCCAGCCCGGTCCATGCGGCCACGGGCACGGCTCCGGAGGGTGACCCCAGCCCCGGGTTTATTCCCCAAACCGGCACAGAGCCCGGCAGGGCCAAGAGAGAGGCGGGTGATTATTTCGGTCCCTCGTTCCTCCGACGGGCTTGTGTATCACAAAAGAATGCTAATGTTCACGTCTTTATGAAAGCACTCCAGTTCATCAGCTTTGCAAAGCAGAGAAATTAAATCAAGATTTAATTGGGATATGCATGTTTTATTCATGGTACTATCCACAGGAGAAGGCAGACAGCTGAAGGTAAAGAGGAGGGGGGGGGAAGAAAATCTTTTGAAAAGTTGTTTCTCTCTGATTAAATAGAGATAGTTTCCCACTTCAAAGGGAGGGCTCCTTTAATGTATTTTAAATGCTCAAATGTGCCGTTCCAATGGCTCCCTGCACCAGGCTGGCCAGGCCCCCTTGCTCCCCGTCTCTCCACAGCCTCCCAAAGGGACACGGCACAGATGGGGACGTGTCCCACCAAGTCCTTCATGTGGCTCGGCTGAGAACGGCACCTCCTCCGGCAGCAGGTTCCGTGGCATCCAGGATGACCCCGTGATTTTGCCAACTGGGCTGGTTTTTCCTTCCCCAACACCAGGTGTGATGGTGCTGGGCATCACCTCTGGCCATCACCTGCATCCCTCCCTGGTCCTCTCAGCCATCCAGGGAGCCCGTGCTTTCTTGCACAAGAAACTGGGAAATGGGGCGCCTGACAGGGTCTGGAAGGCACACAAGGAAGAAAATCCCGGCTTGAGTTTTCAGATCCACCCTCACAAGTTCAGCGGTGAGGACACAAAGCGTTTCTGCCTTTTCTGGGGCTGAAAACGGGGAAGCGGGGAGAATGAATTTCATCTTTGCTGCCTCACTGCTGGGAGAAAGCCTGCCTTTATTTTCACTTGGCATATTTCCCCATCTTCATTTTCCGGGCAAGGGCAGGCTCCAGTTCAGAAGGGGCTGAGGCAAAAAGGCTGTGGAGCTCTGGAAGTTTTTCCAGCCAGCTTTTGAGCCACCCAGCACAGGGACCTGGATTAAAACTCCACAATCACAGTGGGAAAAGGCCCCTAATTGGTCCATAATGCTTTTCCCCTCCAAAATAAAGCTGTGAAAATGGCTTTATATTTCTTGTTACACTCCCTTTAGTCGGGAGAGAGGGCAAAGCTGGATGGGAAGGGAGGAAGAAAGGAGGGAGGCCAAGACAGGGTGGGAAAGGCGACACATAAGAGCCACAAAAGCCAGGCTTTAAGGACACAGGGAACTTCTGGTTGGCTTTTTAGATTGAAATGTGCATGCGAGGCACCGCGAGATAGCGGCTGTAGGGGAGGAGGGGGATCTGCACCGCAGCGTTCGCCACGCTCCTGGTGGGAATTTTTCTATAAAGGAGCAATTGTTCAGCAACGGTGCCTGACAAAGATACAATTGGAAAAGTGGAGGAGAAAAAAAAAAAAGGGAAGAAAAGAAAATCTTCTCTGTAACTTGTGCCCTTCAGAAGCAGCCCCTGTCGCGTTCGGCGCCTGGCGGAGCCGCCGCTGCCTTGGGAGCCTCAGGTCTTTGTTAAGAAAAGGACACGGAGAGAAACACGAGTTCTCCCGAAGGCTCATTATTCAAACTGCTCCAGACCCCCGCGTCACAAGTGCCGGTGACTTTGGAAGATGAACAATCTTATCTCCTGGGTGAAAAGGACCATTTGTTGTTTACTGTCCGGGAGAGAAAGCTCACAATAGGCACGAGAGGAAACTTGGGGAATATCTGAGGAGCGAAACTGGCCGGAGCCAGGAGGGAGCGACTGTTGCTGAGGGGCACAGGGCTCCCCGGGGAGGCACATCGCTCTGCCGGGACTCAGCACGGAGAAGGGATGCTGTCCTGGCAAACACAGCTTCCAGGGGAGCAAAACCTCCCTTAGAAGTTTCCCTGGAGCAAGCGATGGGCACGGATGCGGCGGGAGATCCTGCCACAGCACTCGCTGCAACCACTCGTGGGCATTTCTCTTCCAGGGGACCCGGCCAAAACCTGCCTGGCCACACACAGACCCACGGGTTAATGCAAAATCAGCTCCTGTGCTCACCCCTGCCTTGCCCCAAATGGTGGGCTCTGCCAGAGCCACCTCCTGGAGTCAATGGGCCCCCCAGAGTCCCCTCCAGCCTAAATATTTCAAGCTTTGTGCTTTTAATAAAGTCAAACTGAGAGTGCACTCTTATTCCTTGTTCCATCAAGAATTGGGCACACACAAAGGGGCACACGGAGCTAAACTAGATGGCACATGGTGTGAAACATAATTCATTCTAGCAACTATCTAAACAGCTTCTCCAAGGAAATGGCTCCCATTTCGGAATAACACGTCCAGGAGCCTTGAGGAGAACCTCGGGGCACAGCGGGAAGCTGGGAGTGAGGGGCTCATGGAAGGGAAAAGACAAGATGAACAAGACAAGAGGAAGATGCTCCTCTCCCCACCTCGCTCTGGGGTGTCCGTCGGGGTCCCAGCCCCACAGAGAGCACTTGTCCACCCCCTGTGGCTCCAGCCTGGGGGGACCAGCACCCCAGGGAGCCACAGGACCAGGCTCTGAGGCCACATATTCTCTTTGTGGGCAAGTGCAGGGCTGTGCCCGGGAGCCAGAGCTGGAGCCTCTGCTGCCAAAGGTGCTGGTGTTGATCCAGCAGCAAAGGTGCGCTGGGTTGTCCCGTCTTCTGGGGACGGGGAAGAGACAATTTGCACCAAAAGAAGGTTTTCCATGCGTGGCTTCCTGCCCATCCCCCTGCCAGGGGAGCACACAGGAGCATCATGGACCACGGGGTCCTCCTCCATGGAAGAAGCCGGAGGAGGGAAAGCCCAGGGGAGAACAGCTCAGAGAAGCATCCTCAGCGCCAGCCCCCTGCTCAGCCGGGGCACGGCGAAGATGGGCTGGAGCAGTGCGAGCCCCGGGGGAGAAGGCAGAGGTGAGACTCATCACGGGCACAGATCTCATCACGAGAGGCCTCGCATCCCCTCTCCCCCCTCCTGAATGGCATCTCTTAATGATAGAAGTCCCTGTGGTTTATAATTACCAGTTTGACAAGTTCAGGAGTTCTCTGTTAATTATTATAATTACCTCTCACTTGGTGAGAATGCAGAAGTTTAGCAACAATATTAACAATGGGGGAACTATTATTGAGAATTAACTACCAGCAGCTGACGAGGAAGGGCTCCCCCCGCCCTGACAGTGAGACCCATTAACGGAGACCCCCATCCCCCTGCTTCCTTGGAGAGTTACAAACTGGGGATTTGGCAGTACCCACACAAAAAGGGAGATGCAAACTCACCCGGGGCTGCCCAAAACAGGGTCAAGATTTGGACCGACAAGGAAATCCTCAGCTAAGGCTGCCGGGGGTTGAAGACAGACACATGGCAGCTACAGAAGGACAGATGGACGGGGTCTGTGGTACCCCTCACCCAGAGTGTCACCCCTGCCAGGGCAAGGCAAGAATTGGGCCCCAGGAATTTCATTTAGCACCCGCTTTACTTCCCATGCTCCACAGCCGCCGAGCCGAGGAAGTCCTGCCAGCCGATGGTGAAATTCCCACGGCAGCCTTTCCTCCCGGGAGCAGGCAGCAATGGTGCCAGCCTGAGCAAATATTAGAAAAATATCAGTTTTTCAGGCCCCCCTAATTTGCCAGAGATGAACGGATTGACTTCTCAAACACGGCGAGATCCTGAACAGATCAGCACAGCTCAGCTTTCCCCCTAATTTCCGAGTTCAAATGTATACAAAATGTTTATCTGAAGTGCAGAAGAGCTTAGAGACACAAGCTGTGCAAATAATTACTTATCTTAAGCGCCTCCACACCTGAAACAGAAGGCTGGAGGGTTTTTTTGTTTGCTATTTAATTTTTTTTATTTAATCACACCTTTGTGGAGCAGAAGCAATGACTGAGAGGGTTTGGGGATGGGTATTACCAGCAAAAAATGACTTTTGACGCCTGCATAAACCAGCGTGGGACCAGGGACCTTTCTCGGAGCGGGGACACACAGTCCAAGCCTGGGAAACACCAACAGGGCAGGAGCAGCCCAGGAGCCGTGACCTGGCTCAGGCACCACCAAAATCCCCACGAGACCCTGGCAAAACCTCTGTGAAACAGGGAAAGGACCATGGCCCAGATTGGGCAGAAATTCATGCACAAGAAAACGTGCCCAGAACTCCAGCGGGACTGGCTGCCTCCCCCCGGCCCTGCCTGGAGCCAGGGAAGCTCCAGGTTTCTTTCCTTTGATGGAAAATTTCATTTGCTTTTCAGACAAGAGGTGTTTCTCCACACTTAGGCTGCTTGGGAGAAGTACTCCATTTCAAATACATACACAATTTCAAATACATACACACATATTTTTATTTTTTTTTAACTGTAAACAGGTTTTGAAGAAAAGATCAAAATCTCAGTGAAATATTTTGAAGCTGTTGGGAAGAAGCGCTTTGCTGTACATGATTTGAATTTCCTTGGTGTAATTTCTATTGCAGGGATTTACATTTGCTTTTGCATCCCAAAAGCAGGAGGGGAAGGGGCATAAAAAAAAAAGGTTGAAGCCGCGAAGAGTTTCTCAGGGCAGCACAGCCCTTCCCCACCTTCCTCAAAGGTCCCGAGGGAACTGGGACCAGCTGGGAAATGCGGCGGCACGTGAAGGGTTGGGAGCCACCGAGGGTCCCTCAACCTTCCCTCCCCAGGCTGATTACCTGGCGTTCAGCCCTTTCTCCCTGCTTCCCCATCAGCATCACTGATGTATTCATCAAATTCCCAGGGGAATCTGCTCTTGCGCCGCAGCCGGAGGTAAGAAAAAGGCCCCAAATGAGCCCGAATGTATTTGGCGAGTGGAAACTCGGAGCCACAGAGGAGGAGACGGCGCAGGCGGGTGGTGTTCCTGCCTGGAAAGGATCCATTCTCTTCCCCGGGAATTATTAAAGGTTTCACGGCGGGAAACAAATAATTTTAAGGGAAGGAATCCCTTTCGCTTTGCCCTTGCAGACAAATCATTGGTTAGCAGGAGCGTCGGCGCGGAGATGCTGGGTTACTCCTCTCCCTAAGCCTTGTGGGAAGCTCCTCTGAACACTTACAACATCAGAGCACGGGGCCTGATTTGTTAGACAAGCCCGACTTTATTATTTTTTTAAAAGGGGGATATTATCTCCTGCCTCCAAAGGAAAGGGGAAGAGGAGAAAGCCACTGATAGAGAGGGGGGTATAGACAGACACAGAACCTCATTATTAAACAAAATAAATAAAATATACTAGCAGAAAATGTGTCTTGGTTTTATTACTATATTCTGTCCTCTAAATATTTCATTTCCAACTAATGCACAAGCCAAATGGAAAATTTCAAGCAAAACTGCGCTACTTAGAATATGCTTAATTATTGATTCAGCCAGGAGGGAAAAAGAGAAAAAACAGAGGGGAAGATCAGGCACCGAGTCGCTGTTGAGCTCTGGCCTGGGGCTGCTCCTTCTGACAGCTCCCACCCTGTCCCCAGGGAGGGGACACGTCGCACCGGGATGCAGGGAGCCAGAGGATGCTCCTCACCCGTCCCCTCCACCCTGCCCCAGCTGCTCTGAGGGGTTTGCTGAGATTTGAGATTACATGTTTTTGTGAGCAGAAACGCTTCCTCGGGGGGCAACAACACGTTGGGGTAAAGAGCCTCGACGTCTGCCAGCAGCCCCTCTAAGGGGCCACCAAGGCTCCTGTCCCTCTGGAGCCACCGAGCTGGCCACACACAGGGCAGACACACCGAAACACAGCCAGGAGAACAACCACTGCCACAACCAAACACTGGCAATGCATCTTTTTACACCAAAAGTTTACAATTTTTTGCAGAAGCCCCCAGGGAGGGGTCCTGCCTCAGACACCGGCACGCAGCGACTCACCCTGGGTGTCCCCATCGCTGTCCCAGGAGCCAGCAGCGCCAAAGCAGCTCCGTTCCCATCTGAACCAAAGGGAGCTGTGACTCTGCCCCAGGTATTTATAGGGAACGGGGGGCAGCTGGGGCCGGGGGAGCTGCCCCAGGACACCTGTGCTCCTGCCCCAGCTGGGAAACCACCGGGAAATCAGGGGAAGGGGATGGAAAATAAGAAATCGATGGCAAGTTGAGGCTGGAAAGAGCAATTAGGCCTGGGAACGCTGCCGCTAACTGCGGCAGAGAGCGAGTTTTTAAGTGTAGATGAACCAGTTTTATACACTTAACGCGGGGCTGGAAACCTCTCAGACAAAGCAGCTTGATGCTGCTGCCGTTTGCAGGAAGAAAAAACCGAAGCCGGAGTCTGTTTGCAAATGGACTCCAGGGACCCAGTGTTCTTCCCCTGCTGGGACGAGTCCAACCCACCCCTTTGGAAGTGACGGGAATTGCATGGGACAAAGAAAGGGGGAGAGACTGCGGTGGAGCTCAGAGAGCCGCCGAGGACGGTCCCCCGGGGCGGTCACAGCAGGGCACGGGACCCCAAACCCCCCCGTACAGCAAACCCCCAAATCCAGGCAGAAACCGCAGATGAAGCGCCGGCTCTGGGACGGGCTCGCTGTCCCTCCCGGCAGGTGTTTGGTGAAAGGCCACGACAGTTGGGTCCTTGTTTTTTCTTGGGGTTTTCCCCCCTCTGTGTTTATCTAAAAGTCCTTTTTATGTGGTCTGGGCAATTTTTTCTGGTCACGAATGAAAGCTAAAACCGTGGTCTTGGAAACACGTCCAGAAGCCGTTCCTAATTCACGGCAAAATGTCTCCCTCGAAAAACCCCAGCTCAGAGTCCGATTCTTCACCTGCTTCTCGACACCGGTATCTGTCCTCCACCTCCTTCTCCGGAAAACCACCCACCTTCCCATATCCAAACCCTTTCTAATAAGCTAATTTCTCCCACAAGACACGGGTTTATTATAGGCACAGCAGCTGGTTTAACCCTGAAATTAGCCTTAGCTGGAGTTTTCCTGCCGCCCTCTCCCTCTGGTGTGTTTAGGCTCAGGCTTGTACCCACACTCCTGGGCATCCCATTTGAGATCATCCGTACAGTCTTGGGCACCCTCAAAACCACCCTTACCCCCAGGCCCTCTGGAAGCTGTGGGCTGCAGAAGGGTCCCCAGTGCCCTAAGGAGACCAAGGAAGAGGGGCATCACCAGCGGGTCCTACACAGGGGCTTGGGGAGCATCACGGTGCCCGGGGGCGAAGCGGTCGGTGTTGGGATGCCGAACCCACGCCGGGAGGAGGGAACTGCTCACTCACAAAGCGAGCCGCGCAGTCAATTAGGAATTTCACTGAAATTTCAAATTATGGCCTCTTTTTTTTTTTTTTTTTTGTTTAAGCGACAGAATTATGCCGTGTTACAGAGAAAGTGACAGGTAATTTGGGACACTGAGGATTTCTCGGGCTCTATAGCTAATGGGGAGTTTAGCACCAATTCCTCAGTAATTTGCACTTCTGAGAAACTGCGTTATTATAAAGTCAGAAATCTCAAGCACTTTCAACTCTGGGATCTGCCAGACTGACGGTGACCAGCAACTGAGGAGGCCCGAGTCCACAGGTCACCCATTTCAATATCTGAGGCTGGGTGGCTTCCAAAACCGGCCACTCCGACAGCGGAGCCGAAAATTGGAGGTGACATTCAGAAGTCTCTGAAAATTATAACCCTGACTTCCTCCTTGAAAAGCTTATCTGAATCCTGGCTTATCCTTTGATGAGGTTACTGAAAAAGCATTCTGCTCCAAGTACTTGGAAGATAACAGGCAATATATGTGAGCTGGTGCGCTCCTCCCCGGGGGGGAAACACTATCGAACACGCCAAGCGTGGGACACTAATTAAATGGTCTGAATTATGCTGGACATTAGGGTCCTGGGGTGCTTGACTTAACTCCTTCCCATCCTTGTGCACCTGGAGAGAACGTGTGTGCTCATCCAGGCAGGCTCCCAGGGGATGTGCTTGGGCGGTCCATCATTGTCCAGGCATCCTGCTCCAGAGCATCCCACTCCATCCTGTTCCATCCTGCTCCATCCCGTTCCATCCCACTTCATCTTGCTCCATCCCACTTCATCCCACTCCACCCCACTTCATCCCGCTCCATCCCACTCCGGACCCTGGTGCAAAACCCCTCATAGGAGACAACCGCATCCCCTGATCCCAAATAACGGGTGAGCATCCTTAAGGAGCCCTGGAGACCTTCATTAACCAAATTAATCGCATCCAGAGAACACGCTCACCCCAGTGCTGGGCAGAAGCCCCGGCTGATCCCGCCCCTTGGTAAAGTCCTGGCAGTGTTCAAAATTTTTGCTTAACTTTAAGCAAATGTTTGGGTTTCTTGGATGCTAAACCCACGGTTGTGAGCGAGCGTCTTCCCGAGCTTTCGGGAGAAAGGGAAAGCGAGCGGAGACAGAAATACTGTCAGACGGGTGAGGAACGGTGAATTCAGTAATGCTTAATGGGCTGGCAAAGGGGCTATGAAAATTGAACCGGCTCGATTTGTGAGGGAAAATAACGGGGCTGCCTTTCTACGGTGGAGCAGCAATCGCAGCTCAAAGGGTGGAAGAGAGGAAAGATAATGCACTAAAATACAGGGTATTATGGCTAAATCGGTAATAATTAATTACGGGTGGCGGGCGAGTGCATTCGCCCAGGGCAGGGGCTCGTTCCCAGACAAAGCTGCCTTCCTCCTCCTTTTCCTCCTCCTCTTCCTCCTCCAAACCCCTGTACCCAGCGTGGCTTCTCCACTGGGATGCTCTGGCTTTGACTCTTCTCTGGTGAGCCTGTAGTCCCCAAAAATAACAGAAAAAGAACAAAAGCCTTTTAATGGCGTGATTTATTTTAAAATTAGCCGTCTCCTAATGCTGCCCCAGCCCCCAAAAACGCCAATAATTGTTGTCTGGTTCCCTGCCATGTCCCCAGCCAGCGCCTTCAGCGTTTCAGGCAGCGCTGCGTGAGATTAGCGGGGAAGTGTTTTGAGTCCCCTACATCAAAGGGATTGAAAAACTATAAATTTAACAGAACGTATTATGCAGGTGGGGGAAAAAAAAAAAAAAAGCAAGTTCTGTTAAAAAGGATGTCTCATTTCTCCCGGTTCTGGGGCAGGCCTTAAGGCAGCCAGTAAGCCTCCAGGGAAAAAAAAAAAAAATATTTAAACAGATGCAAGCCCAAAAAGCTGAGAAATGGCAAGAGGTGGGAGAAGTGTCCAGGTTCATCGCATGTGGGGGAAAGTGTTTGGTCTGGGAAGGGGATGGGAAGGTGGTGGGAAGGGGATGGGAAAGAGGTGGGAAGGAGATGGGAAGGGGATGAGAAGGTGGTGGGAAGGAGGTGGGAAGCCTCGGGTGGGACAAGGCAGGGGCGAGGCTCCTGGTGCACCTCTTGGAGCATCCCCAGATCTCCCATCGGGTCCCTTCTCCGCCAGGCGCTGCCTAAACAAAGATGGAAGGAAGAAGGGAAGATGAGAAATGAGGAGGAGAAGATGGAACTGGTGGGATCAAAGGCTTGGGCAATGTTTTGCAAATTGCCAGCGTTAATCCCTCCCTGCCCACTTGGTGCCGAGGGCTGCGCCGGCCGTGCCACGCAGGATGGGGATGGGGAGATGGCCACCAGCCCACAGTGGCTGGAACAACAAAGCCCAGCAGCGCCAGGGGGGGAAATTCTTCAAAGGGCCCCTGCCTTGAAAATGCTGAGCGTTATTTCCACGGGCCCTTAAACAGAATAATTCATTAGTCAGCTCAGAACAATCAATATCGCGCGCCGACAATTTATACACCGACTCTGTTTACCCAGCAGACCCTCTTTGATAATATTATTTATGATTCTAAATAACTCCATCGGTGTTCAATAGGGCTGGGAGGTACCTGGGGGACCGGGGCACAATCAAATTATGAAGACATATGGTTTACTCAGGGCTGGAAATGTTCAACTGCATTTCATTGCTGTTAGTCCTGCCGCAGTACCTTCCCCAATCACTTATACAACCTCCTTAATAGCGCTGGCTGGATGGGAAGGCTTCTTCGGGGAGAGGGCTCCCGCGCAGCCGGCGGAGAGACGGGGCTGTAAAGGGAATTTTATGGTGGCTGTTTCTGCATTCGCGCAGCTGAAGGACACGCCGAGCAGCTCCATGCATCCCAGGTCGCCGGGGCAATTAAACTCCTGTGCTGCCGGGGCTCAGCGGAGCGAGGAGGAGGAGGAGGAGGAGGAGGAGGAGGAGGAGGCAGGGCTGTGGGTGCCCAGCTCCCCCGGCGTCCACGCCAGCTGATCCGTATGCGGCACGACGCGCTCCCCATCTCTGGGCTGTATTTATGTTCGCTGCATATACTGTGTAGGCTTTAATAAAGCGCCTCTGATATACCCAGCGAGCGGCCGAGTGCTGAGTCATTATTATCGACAGAACATCGCATAAGTACTGAGCTGGGCTTCCTCTGGGCTTTGAGGGTGTATAAAGCTAACACTAATGCTATATTGCTCTATAAACTCTAGTCCTCCCTGCAGAGAGGCAATAATTAATCAGACGATGCATGATATGTAACAAATTAAAAAGATAAAACTTCCCAACAAAAGTGATGGGACCGGAGAGACGGGGGCCGCGCTTCGCGGCGAGCTGCCCCCGCCGTCCCGTCCCCCGCTCTGCCGGGGTGTAACTCACAGGGGCTGGATCCCGCCGGCCCTGCGAGGCGTTGGGGCACCAGCCACACCGCTCACCCCCTGGATTTCGGCACGGCCTCGGCGTTCAGCCTCGGCAGGGGACGGCCGTGCCACCGCAGGGCTGGGATGGGGACGCTGGGGACAACACTGTGCTCCTTGTCAGAGGGGAGGAGGAAAAAGCAGCGCTGTTCTGATTTTGGACCTGTCCTGGAGACTCCTCTGGATGCTCATCCTGCTCGTTCCTGGCTCACAAATAGCGGAGGCTATAAAATAAAGCGATACCGGTTATCACTGTGGAAATATAATCTTTGAGAAAATCCCACTAGAGTAATAATTAACACAGAAACTGAAGACTCTGACAACCCTGGATGTATTTTCGGGTTTCAGCTATTTCTGCTTCACAATTCCCTTTTGAAAAACCAGCATCTCCTTTCCAGAGGAAACCCAGACACGTTGGGACCTGTTTTTGTTCCCCTGGAAGCGGAATGGAGAAGTAAACAGCCAGGATTCCTGTGGGACGCAAAGAGAAGACATTTTCTACTCAGAAATGTCATGGGTTTTCGCTTCCATTTTCCCATGCAAACCACCTGTTTTGATGAAACCCTGGGTTCCAGCAGGGACAAGTTTCGGGGGGGAAGGTCCAGGCAGCCCCCGTGCTCCGGCAGGATGTATGAGGACACAGTGGAGCTCTCCCCCCAGCTCCCGAGGGGACAACCCTCGGCATCTGCCAGTGGAGGATGCTCAGGGAAGAAGCCTGGGGGGGAAGGGAGAGAGGGGTGTGTTTTTCTTTTACTTAAAACATTTGGAAAGAAGTTCAAATCATCTCTTGGGCACACAGCTTGGTTCTCCTGCCACTGCTCCCCACCCCAGCCACACTCAGGCTCCCTCCCCGACTCCTTTCAGCCCCAGCCTGCAAAGAAAACCCATCCCCACCTTTCACCGATCGCACTGGTGGTCGCAGGGTCTAACTGCAAGGTCCTCTTTGGAAGAGCAGCCCTGCCAGACCCTTGGGATCAGCTGGAGGAGCCATTCCCCATCCCTACAGGCTGCTGCTGGGACAAGGAGCTCGGCAGCGCCCATGGGAGAGGGGCGAGGATGGGTTTGGGGGTGCACGGCAGCCACTGACCCAGGCAAAAGCGTGGGTCCCCGCGTGCCAGGCTGCCCTTAAGCTCTTTCTGAGGCTCGAGTGCCTGGGAAAGAGGCTTTTAGGCTGCGTATATCACACTGCTTTTGTAGCCTTAAAGGAGGTGTTTGGATATCTATATTTAGTTATTCTCACTTCCTTTCCTCCTTGACATTTATGAATTTTAGATGTCTTTCACTCCGGGCCTCTGAAGGGCATCGTGGAGAAGAGCCTGGTGGCCCCTGAGCTGCGCTTCCTCTCCCGGTGAAGCTGCCCAAGGGTTTGGCTGCTGCTGGTCCATCGGTGCTCGCCCAGCCGTGGGATGCTCGGGTACCGCGGGCGCTGCCGTGATGCTCTGATGCTCCCCAGCCCCTACCAGGCGTGCGAGGCTGCCGCTGGCTCTGCGGCTGCCGAAGGGAGGGAGGGAAGGAGGGAGGGAGAGAGATGACTGGGAGCAGTGGAAAAAACCGAGATTACAAGGGATCAGGGAGATGCTGTTAAAGTACATGGCAACTTACAGATGAAACAGGCAGCAGCTGCCTTGAGCTGAAGGCCAATTTGGCGGTGGGCTTGTGTGGGAGGGCTGTCGGAGAAGAAGCCCTGCTGAAGGGTGGGTGGGTGGGTGGGTTGGACACCCTGCAAACCCCTCCAGGCTCCCTCTGCCGCCTTGGTGGGACGGGGTCCCGCTCCCATCCTCCTCACCGAGGTCTGCCGCAGTAACACGCCGGGGAACGCACTTCTCCTTCCTCCTGCTTAATACCCCGGACTCCTTAAATGGTGCTGAATCGAGCTGAGTGGTGGATAAACATTAGTTTCACAGCTCACAAAGCAGAACTGCCGGCTACTGCCAGTCTAGACGTAATGAGCTCCTCCCGGGACCCCTGGGAGCGCTTAGAGTGGGCTCTTCTTTACCCAAGCTGCCAGTCACGCCGGTGCCAGGGGGGAAGCAGCACCGTTAATCTCTTTCCCACCATCCCAGCCAGAGCTGAAATCCCTTCGAGCATGTAACAGTTTTATTTTAATGTGCCGTCCCACCGGCACACGGGCAGGAGTGGCGTGGGCTGCCCCCCCCACCGCCTTTCTGCTGCCTCCCCCCCACGAGCCCCGGCCGGGGAAGCTTTAATTTGGGGAGTGGAAGCTTTAATTTGGGGACACGAGGTGGGGACGAGCTGACAGGATGAGACAAACACCGAGGGAAAAGCGTTCGCGTGTTTTACTTTTCACCCAGGCTGGTGTTGTCACCTCCTTGGGTATCCTTTAATTAACAACAGATTGCTGTTCTGCCGAGAGAGACTAATTTAGCACCTGGAAGAGGAGCGGGGAAAGTTTGCTTGGCAGCCAGGCACCGGCGGCCAGGGACAGCCCCCACCGTGCCGCGCTTTCACCGGGAGCCTAAATCACTTGTCAGGAGCTTTTCCCCCACGGCCGGAGCAAATCAGCTAACGAAGCTGACGTCAGGCAGATTTTCAGGAGCGTTCCGATGGACCAGCCACGGCTGCTGCTTCCTCGGGTCCTCCTCTGGGAAGTAAAACATGGCTCATGCCTGTGTCTGCTCCCCTCATCCAGCCACAAAATAAATCCACAGGGAAATCAAGACGGGATGCTGCGTTTGGGCGAAGTGAGCTGGGACGGGTCCTGCCTGTGCCCAGAGACACGGCCACCTCCCTGGGCTCCCGCCAGGAGACCCGGCCGGGGAAGAGCCATCGCCAGCGGCTCCGTCTCCCGTGATGCCAGGCTGGCACCCCGCGATGGTGAGCAGGGACACGGTGTGTACGGACGCTGTCCCCATAACTCTCCCTGCAAACCAACACCCAGCCACAGCGCGTGCCACAGCGGCCCTCCCGAGAAACACCGGCTCCCGGGGGAGAGATGAAGAAAATCACATGTAGGACCCATCGATTTTTCCTCTCGAGATCTCTTCCCAGAACAGGTCAGACATATGAAATGGGGAAAAAAGGGGAAGAGCCGCTGTCAGCTCCTTTCCAGGAGACCGACGGGCTAATTGCCACACTCTAAGCATATCCCCGCTCCGCGTGTCAGCCCAGGGCTCCTGCTCCCCCATCCTCCACGGCCACGGGGCAGCCCAAGGGCCAGCGAGCCCCTCACCCGCAGGGACGGGCAGGGAGCCAGCGGGGACTTTTCCATCCCTGACCTCGGCGGGGACGGACACCTGTGTCTCTCCTCTCTGCCGGGCCGCATTTAGCAGCCATAATTATACCCTTTCCATCTATGTATAAATAATTGGAATTCCGGGTAAAATGTTGGGTTGTTTGATTTACATCCCCAGTCAGTCGATAAGGTTGCAACAAGGATAAATCACGGCAGAAGTGCCTACTCAGAAGATCCGAGAGGAAGAGAGAGAAACTTCTGTCGTCCCCCCCCCCTCCATTACTCATGCTTGTTTATAAGGCGGCTGGGATAGTTTTGGCATTAAATAAACATCGTGTGATTGCTCCAGTACTTTTCATCATTGTCCTAAGTGCCCATGGAGAATTGCGGGAAGGAGGCACTTGTTTCTCCTGCCCATTTCTGCTGTCAGGCCACCGAGGACAGAGCCAGAGCAGGGGCTGACACACTGGGGCTGGCACTGAGGGTCCCCGTCCCCTCACCCCCATTCTCCCCCCAACCTCTCTGCCTGGTTTGGGCTGCAGTTTTTGGAGGCTGGACCTGGTGAGAGGTCGGGAGCAAGCTTTGTTTCCCCTGAAAACCCCATCCCTGCTCCTGGAACCCTCAAGGGCTCCTTGGAATTTCCTCCATCGAGTGACCTGCCTTTTCCTTTTCTCATCAGACCGCAGCCAGGCATTCACTGGTAGCCTCAACAACAGCTGGGGGAAGGTGGGGACAACCTCCCCCCTTGCCACTGATGCAGCATCATTACTCTCAAGCCAGACCATGAATTGGTACATCCAGCAAGCAGCCAGCATCAGGGGGACATCAGCCGAGGAACATCATCCCACTCCCTCCCGAGGGTAACACCATCCATGGCGTGGCCAGAGCCACCAGGCTGGGATGGAGATGCTCCCAGCGTCTGGGAAGAGCCACGGCGTGAGCTGCGGCGCCTGCATCCTCGGACAGCAGGCTGCGTGGCGGGGAGCGCAGCTGTAGACGGACGAGACTGTCCTGGATGTTTTTCAAGTGGAGATTAACCACTGAGTAGGTTCTTTTTATTTAAGATGCCATATGTCTCTTCCCTCTAAATATCTCTTCCATCAGACACCGCTGTGATTCCCAGCCCGCCTTCCAACCTTGCCTTTGAGACGCTATCGCAAGCGCTTCATAAAACCGTGTTAGATGGGAGATGGAACAGGCTTTGAAGGCCCCTTCTGCCCGCTCCCCGGTGTGCGTCAGGCCCCGCCGTACGCGCAGCCCCTCTGCCCGTGGCCGCGGGAGCCGGGGAGCCGCAGCGGGTCCGTCTGCGGCAGGAGGAGGCCGTTCCCGGGGCAGAGCCCTGGTTTGACTCCGGTGACTCATTTGATTACGCTGCAGATTCCCTTCCCCGCCTGCCGAACGGGGACGGCAGCGCCATCCCTTTCCCCCGCTGCGAGCCTCAATATATCAAGGATTGTGAGGCACTTAATACTATGTAAATGGGAGACATATCAGCTGTGCCTCAGATAAATGAATTTCACTTAGATTGATGGGTGTGAAGCACTTCCAAAATTAGGCCCATTCTTCTTAAATCAAACAGTTTCCCCAAGCCAGTTCAGCTCCATTGATGTAGAGGAAGTCATCAAGCTGCGATTCATCATCGGGTTCAATCAGAGACCTTCAATACACTGACCCACCGCCTGCTTCCTCCTCCTCCTCCTCCTCCTCCTCGCAGAGAGCCAGAGCGTGGCCGGGAGCAGCGGGACCAGCACAACTCATCCCTGTGCGGGGCCCCCAAGGCTCGGTCCCCAAAGCCAGGACACCCTCTTGGTGGGACTAAAACCTCTGCAGATCCCTTTCATGTGGAGCTTGGAGAACCACCTGGATACTTAAGGTCATCTTCACCGCAGATTTCAATTACAGAACACTGTTTTCCCCAAATATTTGTCTGATTGTTCTTTTGCCCTCGCGGCTGAATTGGAACTGGGTAAATCAAACCTCAGCATCTCCGAAATCCCTGCCTCGCTCCCTTGGGTACCCGCACCTCTCCGCTGCAGGGCCGGCACTGCTTCTAGGGATTAAGGCTGGAAAAGCAGCGCACGGCAAGCTGAGCCCTTGCTCCGATGCTTATGCCGAGCTGCATTTACACCATTAAATGCTCCATAACATACAGATCACATCGTAAACCCCGCTTCCTTCGGTTCGCAAACAGTAAATCCCTCTCACGCACGGCAGCGTGGCCGCCCTGCTGCAGCTGGGTACCGCTGGAGCAAACCCTGCCAAGATGCTCATCGCAGCTCCCTGCCCGCCTGCAGGAGGGGGCTGCCCCGGTCCCCAGCCCCGGGGGCTGCCGGGGGGGTCCACAGGCAGCCCCCTCCTCCCCGGGGCTGGAACTTCTCCTCTTCCCTCCGCCAAACCCCGGCACCTCCTGACTACGAGCATCCGTCTGGTGTTTACGTGCGGCGGAGCTCAGCTCTCTCCAACTTCTTAACGGCAGATCATCAACAAAGCTGGGCAAATAATTTAGCGCCGTGGAATTTGTTCCATGCATTTTGACTCTCTGCCCACAAGCAGCTTGGGCTTCTCACAGAGGTATCGGTCCTCTGTGGAATTATGCGGGGGGAGCTGCCGCCGTGGCCCGGAGCTGGTCCAGCCGGCGAGCGCCCGACACCCCGAGCACGGCAATGCCGGCCGCTCGCTTGCCTTCCATTAGGTGCCTCGCTCGCACGCTGTTTCTGCTGCTGAGAGCCCGGGAGCAATCTAACCTCAGAGGGCATCTCCTACAGGCACAGCATTGCTAATGGCCCCTTTCCCGCACGCCCAGCCATCCCCGGTCCCCGACGCAGGGTTAGGCATCTGAAGGGTAGGCGCAATCACCGGTTGGCTGAGTAATTGCCCAAATAGGGTCGCATCATCCGTATGTTTGCATCAAAATGCCCCCCACTGTCATTAAAAGAGCCTCAATATACCTGGGAGCAGCGGCAAGCACAGCTGTGCTGGTTCTCCCCCTCGGCAGAGGAAGGAGAGGATGCTGCAGCGCCAGTGAAACGCAGACGCTGAAGCTGTGAACTGAATCGCATCTGCTTTGGGCCATTTCTGCCCCGTGACTCGTGTCCTGTCAGCCACCCCCTGTGCCACACGCCTCTCCAGCTCCCGGGAGAAGGTGGTTACACGTCTGGCGTGGAACACGGGGCTCCTGGAGCGCGGCAGCGGTGGGTGGGTGAACATCCCTCGCTGCCGGGGATGGCCATGGCTCCCAGTGCTGCTCCCAACCTTGGCTCTGCCTGCGATGTCCTCGTGTCTGACAGGCGTCGGAAGGGCCGATGGGACTCTTCATTAATGGTTCCTCCGAGGTGGGAGTTCACGTGTTTGTAAAAAGGACGCTGTATCAACGCCTGCCTGTAAATCATCCTGCTGGCTCCCTACAAATATCTTGATTTTTGCCATCGCCAGCGGCAGGGCGTTCAAACGGCTGTCACTCCATGGATGCCCTCCGTCCCCTTTCCTTTATCTTCTCGACGTTGTGATCTTGTCGGCTGCAGGAAGAGCTACGGCCCTTCAAGTTAAATGTGCCTGCCAAGAAAAATGTTGATTTTTTTTCCTCCACCTACCTCCAGACATCTGATTAATTCAATGCAAGGAGCAAAGAATTAAGGTTTGGGGTGTGTTTTTTAAGCTGAATACAGAAACATTGATGTAGAAAAATACCGTGGCTGCTAGAGCTGCCTCGTGACCAAGACAGCCTTAAAATGTGTTTTAGCCTGACTTGGCACCCTGGCTTTTAGGGGGCTAAATGGAGAAGTGAACTAATCCCAGGTCTTAATGAATAATGTTCAAATCCAACTTCCATTTTCAAATACGTCCATACGTTGGAGAATGAGTCACAAGGTGTTTGTTGTGCGGGTGAAGAATAGACAAGCTGGGAAGGGTATTTTTATGTGTTTGTGAATCATTGTATATGATATTTTCCTCCACTGTGCCTCTCCGTCCTGGCAGTTTTCTGCAGCGAAATCTATTCAGCTGTACTGGAAATGTAGGCACTTTATAGAAAATCTTTAATAGCGCCAGCACAAATGGATGGCTCTTATTTCCTCTCCGCAAAGAGGCGATTTGCAAAACCGCCGCTAACAAACATTTACCCCCTTCCCCCAAGCCAGGAAATAAAGAGCGATGGAGACGCCTCCCGGCAAGGCAGGGCTGCCCTGGTGGCCACGGGCCACGGGCTCCCTATAGCCAGGCGCAGAGGGGAAGGTGTGGGGTGCTGCGGGGCACCCCCGGGGGAAGACAGGGAACTACAGGGATGCTTTCCAGCTCCTTCCACCCTGGCTGTCGCGCCTGTTTGTCTGTGGTTTCTCTCATCTCGCAGGAATTTTTAACATTTAGTTAGTGGAGCCAGCTGCTGCCCCTTTGCAGAGGTTTGGTCTGGTTTTCAGCCTGGGTTTCTGCTGTTTGCAGGATGGATCCGCACAGCCCAGGTCCCCTTGCCCTTCATCTGTCACATCGTGCTCCTGACGCCGGGTCCGGGACACGCTGGGGCTTTGGAGGAGCGATGCCAGCCCAGCCCCGTGCCCCGGATGGGGGTGACAGCCCAGCAGGGACCTGTGGAACGTCCCTCTCCATCCCCCTCGGGGGAACCGGAGCCCCTACGCGCTGCAGATCACCGTCCCTTGGAAACGGGATGAAATCCAGAGGGATCACCCCGCAGAAGAAAGAGATTTCCACACCCAGTGGTGGTGGGGCACGGGTCCCGCTCCCCTGGCGAGGAGATTCTCGCCGGATGCGCGGATGAAAGGTGCGGAATTTTTAACAACAGTGCCCAAAATCCCCCGTAGGGAAGGGCCACGGGAGAGAGCCCTCTGAATGGCTTTGTTTTAATCGTTTTACCCATTTCCCGCCAGTACGTTCCTTTTTTGTCCTTGGCCCGTCCTTTACGCTTTCCGCCCGCGGATTTGGGAGGCTCCTTGCCAAAGGGCTGAGGTCCAGCAGCTCTGGGCATCGCTCCGGTCCCTGCCCCGCACTGGCACCGCTAATTCATCCCCAGCAGAGGCTGGGAGAGACGCTGCCCCCATTACGGGGGCTGCAAAAGAGCCCATCGATTTCAGGGGAGCTGGGGTTTCAGCCTGATTATTGCTACTGCTCAGGAAAATACTTCTAAGGCGTTTGCCTTTGGAAAAGGGCAGATTGCCTCAAATGTCAGGTGTCAGCAAAGCCTTTCTGCATCCCCCGGCGGACTCCCCTCTCCAGCTTCAAATGACACAAAAGGACCCTGCGCGATTCTATTCATCCCAGATGCCATCTCCTACCTTTAAAGCCGAGAGAAGTTTGCCTGAAAAGAGACACGTGAACTTTTTTCCGATCGTTCTAATCATTCCTTTTTCTGCTGGGAAATAAATTTTTAATTGTTCTTATTCTTCCGCATCACCTTTGAGACGGATTTGCTTTTTCGTTGCGATTCCAAGATAGAAGAACACTTAAAAGTTTTCAATTTTCAGACCCCGGCAAACCTATCGCTTCTGACATAAACAAACAAAGCCCAAACATGTTTAATGAAACAGTTTGGGTTTTTCAAAATGAACGCTTTTGTTTTGATCAAAAAAGCCATTTGTAGCTCCAATCCCAAAGATGTTTTCCCAAAACCCATTTAATCCGGCTGCAAGAATTCTCTTTGCGGAGCGGGGTGCGACGCACGGTTGTTTGCCAGCCTGGGTTTGCTCCCCCCTCATTAGAGACCCCCACACGAGGCCTGGGCTTGGGGGGGAGCGAAGATGCTGCCCGGTGGCTCCAGAGACCCCAGGGAGCGCGGTGCTGATGGCGGGTTAGTCCCCTGATAAAAGACCCGAAGCCTGGCAAACACCATCTGCCCAACAATAATGTGCATTTTCCGCCTTCTCCTGCTACCGGGGAGCAAAACTTTAGCATTTTCTCCCCTGCGTGTCCCAGTCACCGCGTGGCCAACCCGAGGCAGGGATTTCACTCCCGGCTGCATCTTCAGCGGCTGCCACATCTAGTGCCAGGCTTCAGTGGACAGCCCTTCTCTTTATGAGCTAAAAATTCAGTCCTAGCCGGCACCGGCTGCGGCACTGCTGCCCACGCAGCCGCTCCGGCCAGCAAACCCGGCAGCAGAGATATTCATTGGGAGCGAGAGAGGAACCCAGCCGCCCAGGCGCTACCGACTGCGGCTCCCGGGGTAAAGGAGCAGCTTCGCACGCACACACACACCGCTGCTTGCCCATTGTGCCACCTTCCAGTCCCGGCCACCTTCCAGTCCCGGCCACCCCAGCAAGGCACAGGAGCCCCCAGCGCCCTGCGACCTGGTACCCGGCGCCGGGGGAGGCTGCAAACGGGTCTCCCGCAGAGAAGCGGAGCAAAACCCCGGTGTTTTTTCCGTACCAGCAAAGCTGTGACCATTTGGCAGGAGCCCGAGGTTGCTGCCAGGCAGCTCTGGCAGGAGCTGACCCCGTGCAAGGAGGGACATCTTCCCCAGCCCAGCATCCCCGCAGCTTTATCCCCACACGAGCACCCGAGGGAGCCCCACACCTCGCTGGTCCCCACCATCGCCTTTCCCACTGCAGGAGAGGCCTGGCCGTGGGGCAGGGAGTGGTTCCTGATCACCCAGCTCAGCCTTCCACCGGCCCATCGTTAATCACCCCCTGGTCCAACCCCAGCCACGGGTGGTCCCCGGGGGAGCGGCTGTGTGCCGACCCCCAGCTCTCACCTTAAGGATGACGGGTTGCTGCTGTGGCAGAGCGATGGCTGATGGTCCTCACCCCTCCCAGCTCCTCGTTATCCATCCCGTTCCCTTGTTATCCACCCCAGCTCCTCGTTAGCCGCCCCAGCTCCTCCCGGGCAGCGTGGGAAATGCAGCGTGGCCACAGTCCAAGGTGGCGCCTGAGGCTGGTGGCTTCGTGGCTGCAGGGCTACACCTGGTAATAAACTCCTCCGGCGCGGCTGCGCTTCCAAGCATCTCCCTAAAAGCGAGAGGAAAAGGGCGTTAAAGTCAAGTGGAAACACAGCTGAGAAGGTTCTGCAGGGTCTGACGTAGGAGGGGAGATGGAGGAACTTAACATGTAGACCTGGAAAAAAGGAAAGGGGCAGAGGGGAGACGTGGAGATTATGAGAAAGCTAAACAAAAAATAGCAATAATTATATATGTTATTGATAAATTGCTCGCTCGGGGGCTCAGGGGAAACAAGCAGACAATTAAGACAGGGTAATAATAAACAATAACAATTAAAACCTCATAAAACACATCATGGGAAAAGGAAGCAAAACATTCCAAAGCTCATGAAATCCTGCAGAGGACATAAAATAAAGGCACGGGGGAAAACTTATCTGAGGTTGACCCAAAATACATCACAGGCAGTAACAGGTCTCTGCTGAGGGAAGAGAGACAGAGCGGGGAGAGGCTTAGACGAGAGAGAAGGGGAGATGCCGTGGGGGTGAGCGAGGGCCACCGGTGGTGACGGAGGTGCTGGGGAGGCACCGCAGCAGCAGCCGCCCGTGCTGAGATGTTGGACCCACACTCATTGTCTGTGAAAGCAGGACCAGGGATCCCTTGGGGCCAGGGGCAGCCCTGGGGTCGCTCTGGGCCCACCATCCCCCTGGAAAGCACCGCTCCCTGAAGCTCTTTGCCGTCAGGTACCCTCTAATCTGCTGCCTTTCCCCCAACCGCTGCATCACGTTCCAGGGGGCATCAAACCCACGCCCCGCGGGACGCCTTTAGGGGTTGTCTCACGTTGTCCCCAACTTCCACCCAGCTCGGGCTGGGGGGAGGATGATGCCTCCCGATTACGGAGCGAAAGACAAGTGTGAGTTTGTGGCTGTTCCTGCGCTCAGATCCCTCTTGTTCACTCTGCCGAGACAGGAGCGGGAGATCAGGGGAGTCTAAAATGCAGCATGACTGCAGCACACACGGGCGGGAGCGCGCCAGAATGCCTCTGACAAGTTACACCAATTATATACCGGTTATTTGTCACATCTGTTAACTCGTCAGTCGGCGTTTCGGGCGGCAGAGACGGCGGCAGCGGGGGAGCCGGGCAGGCTCACGCTGCAGGAGGGGGCTGTTTGCGAGTCCTCGCCCGCTGCCAGCCCCCCCCCACGCCCCGCCATGATGCTCCATAAATATGCATGTGGCCCAGAAACAGGGTCTCTCCACGTTTTGACACGTATTACACACGTTGGAATAACGCCGAGGGGTTTCTGCACCGTACAATAACCAGCGTGCCCGGTAATAGCCGGCCCTGGGAAGGGAGACGCCGCCGGAGTTACCGCACCTGGGCTTTAATAGTTGGAGAACTGTGATCCTCGGAACCCAGCTTGCCCTAACGACCTTACCCCTTCGGCAAAAGCCTCTTGTCTGGTTTAAGCCGGGGGATGTTTGCAGCCTGAGGACTCTCGGAAAGGATGTGTTTTCTGACAGCGAGGAGGTCGCCCAGAGGGAGCGGCTGCGGCGCTGGCATCTCCCTGCCCTCCCTCCGCCTTCGTGAGACCCCCCCAGCGCCAGGGGTGGGGAGGCAGCCCAGAAACGGAAGGAATTAGGGAGAACTTTGCTGTGAGGGTGATGAGAGCCTGGCCCAGGTTGCCCAGAGAAGCTGTGGCTGCCCCATCCCTGGAGGGGTTCAAGGCCAGGTTGGAGGGGGCTTGGAGCAACCTGGGCTGGTGGGAGGTGTCCCTGCCCAGGGCAGGGGGTGGCACTGGATGGTCTTTAACCTCCCTTCCAACTCAAACCATTCTATGATTCTATAAAAAGGCTTTCCAGGGGGAATTGAGTCTGAGCACAGGGAGAATGTCCCCCCCTCCCCTTGCCTTCCCATGTCACAGAATGTCACTGGCGGGAGCCAGCACCCTCCAGCTCCCCCAGGGCAGCCCTCGAATCACGGATCCACGCATGCTGTGTAACTGCACAGACACGGTTTGAGCAGTGCCCTGGTCTGTCTGGGCCAACACCTCACCCCTGGTGTCCCCTGCTTCAGAGGGAGGTGACACCGTGACCGCTCACGGAGTCACCTGGGCAGCCGTGTGCCGCGGGGGAAACCCTTCCCGACCTCCGTGGCCACCGGCTCGCTGCCCTCAGCGTGGGAGCTGATTAGCCCTCCGTCCGCTATGCAGGCTCACAAATGTTATTATTGATCATAAAATTAGGCAGCTCCTCTTTAAATCCAGCTACATTTAACCTCGTGACCTCAGATAGATGCTAATTCTGTTCCTGCCGACTGCTGGGTGAGGACACGGGTACCTGCCCTGTCCCCAAGGGGTCCCACGCTGGCAAAACAGGCAGCATCTGCCTCTCCTTTTATCCATCCTCTTTGCAAGCTCTGGGGGCTGGTGTCCTCTGCCCCCTCTCCTCGCCTGACTAGAGCCATCCTAGAGCCATCCCACCTTCTCCCCGGGGAGAGCCAGGATCCGGGGCAGACCCGGCCCCGGGGAGGGTGGGAGGAAGATGTGAGGAAGACACGGGCACAGGCACCGATGTCTCCAGACGAACCCATCTCCCCCCCGGGCAAACAAACAGGTTGCTCTTGAGGGTTTTTAATTTCCTCCACCACGCAGCAGCCGCGTGCTTTTTCTGCAGAGAGCCTTTAAAGACTTTGGGAAGCAATTCCAACACTTTCTATAGGCGCGGGGAGATAATTGAATGCTTTCAAAGCGCGCTGCATGGCAGGGAAAGTTCAATTTTTGCAGCGCAGCGCATCCTGCATTCACTGAGTTTTCTGCTTCGGCATCATCCCCCCCCCCCCCTTTTTTTTTTTTCATTTCCTAGAAGCTGAATCCCTTTCAGCGTTTTCCTGTGGCTTCTCTCTGATGAAGCACTTAGGGACGAGAAGCAAAAACAGACTAAAAGTCAAGCAAGGCCCTCTCCAGGAGACAGACAGACAAATACCTCGCTGGAGGCAGGGCCGGCTCTGCCTCCCGCGCCAGGGAGGAGCGGGCGCCTGCTCCGCACGCAGCACCGACAGCCAGAAACCCTCTGCCCAGCTATTTTTAGTCCTAACACTGCAGAACAAGAAGCAGCTCCAGGCAATTTTCTTTTTCCCTTGTTTTTTGTGGGTTTTTTTTTTATTTTCCTCTCTCCCCCCCCCCCCCTTTTCTCGAACTCAGTGATGGGGAGGCAGAAGCAGCGTGTCAGGAGGAGGGGGCTGGCTCTCCCCCCGCAGCGTGGCTCACTGTGTGGGGCAGGGACCTTTCTCATGGGTGTTCTCCGAGCTGCTGCCACCCCCGGGGCTGCACAAAATCAGGGTCTCAGAGCTGGGAAACTGAGACACGTTCCTCTCGTGAGGCTACGGCAAAGGCGGGCGGTGTTTGTGGCTGCAGCAGGATAAGCCTGCCCTTGCTGATGGCAGCCCCTTCGAGGCCGCAGCGGGTGGGAACGCTGGGGTGAAGGTTACCAGCAGCCTGCAATCTAAGAAGCAGCCAACACCAAAGGACCATTTTTCCCTCCCCTCGCCCAGGGGATTGCAGGGGGACTGGGCTTGTGGGTTCAGGGCTGGCGACGGGTCCGTGCCGGCTCATGGACCCAGCTTATCGCCGGTGCAAAGAAAAGCCCCGTTTACACCCCGCTTCTATGGGAAGCAGCATTGCTCATGCACAGCCACACACACGCTCCGCGGGCTTTGTGCCGGAGAAGACTTCAGCATGAAACAAGCCTGCACAAAAAAAAAACACGTCGTATTGTATTTAAACATTCCTTAAGTCATTTTAATGTATTTAAGTCTTAATTCACCTTCTCAAAGTTCATTTTCCCTACCCTAATGTGATGTGTTTGACAGAAAGATGAATGACATTATTAAAGAGTCTCTCTGGCAAATTTCAGTAATAAAATCTCCCTTTCCCCCTGCTGCTTCTCTCCTTTTCTATACATAAACCTCTTGCTTCCCTCATCTTCAAAGATTGTCTTGGGTTTCTGGAAGGGGCTCCAGGGCACCTCCTGCACCTTTTCCATGCAGATAATTTAACCTACTGTGATTTTGTGGGGATGCCACGGGGGAGGACCCGGCCGAGCGAACCCACATGCCCTTGGCGTGGGGTCCCAGCAGCAGAGCAGCACCATGTACCCTCCTCGTCCTCACTAGTATGAGGGTGTGGGAGCCACCCAGGCTGAGCCTTGCCTTCCTCAGTGCCAGAGACCCTCTGAATTTATGCCCTGCTTCCCCGTTCCCTCTTGATTTATCCTTTCCAGCGTGCCAGAGAAGTCACACACATTAATCATCCGGACTTTTAAACCATCTCTCCTAAATCATTTTCTGCGCTGGGAGCCATTTGCCACAAGCCTTGGCCAGTCCCTCGCTCTGCTGGATGTGGTGTCCTGGGGGGACTTCTCTGATCCATCCCCACCGCGGACCCCAAGATCCAGCCAGGATGGGGCTCCACGGCGCGTATGAGGATGCGCTGCGCTGGGACGTGGGGCTGGTCCTCGGCTGACACAGATGTAGCATAAAAATAGAAAAACTCAGATCAGAACTGCCAAGAGAAACTCCAGACTCGGTGTGTGCTTAATATGAGAGACTGAAGAGGTGGCTCAGAAGGGAGCTGCCGGCGCTGGGGGAGCCGGAGGAAGAGCTGGGGGGGCGGCTCGGCTCTGCCTCCGCACTTGTTCAGCTGCAGGGAGGGAGATAACGCAGGGAGAGGCTTTTGGGGTCACGGTGAGTGGGGACAAAAGGGAATCCCTCTGCAAGGGAGGAATCCTCCAACCTGGGCAAGCAAAAGCCACCACGGAAGATGACTGACCATCCGGGGGAGGCAGAGCACGCAGGCAGCCTCAGCGCCAGGGGTCCCACCGCCTCCCTCCAGCCCCAGCGCATCGCCCGGCGCCTCGTGTTCCAGGCACGTGAGGGATTTTATTTGCCGGGCTTTTGCCTTTGCAGGTTTTGCTCTTTGCCCTGAACAGGAGGAGTTTTGCTAACTTTATCTTCCGAAGCCCAGCACGCAGAAGAAAAGGAGAATAAAAGCGTGTCACGACCTGCTCTGTCTGACCTCCAGCAGCAGAGCCAGGCTGCGATGCGCCCCGCATTCCTGCCCGGGATGAGGAACAGCAGCCGAGGAGCCGGCAGAGACCCGGAGCTGCTTTTCCAGCTGAGCTGGAGGCCGGGAAGAGCAGCGCATCCTCGGGGTCCTGCCCTCATCCCACAGGTCAGGGTATCAGAAACCGGGGGGGGGGGCATTGCAGAAGAGAAGAAGAAAACTGCACAAGCAACCGCCTGGATGTTGTTTCTGGAAGCAGATATCATGTCCTTTGGCAAAACCTCACGTTGGGTGTTTGCAACCCAAAATCACTGCCAGCATTTAGCTACCCCTCTACTGTCCCTGCAGAATCCAGCCACGCTCTCTCCCTGTTATCCTGCCCCTTCCAGTGGGTTATTCCCATAAAAGCAAGGCACTGGTGGGGGGCGGGGGGGGGAGGCGTCCATCCCAGGGAAGGGAGAGCCCAAGTTGCCCCATGAGCATCTCAGCATCATGAAAACCCCTTTATCATGGGGTGACGCTGGGCGGGATGAAGGCAGGAGGTCGACCCCCTCCACAGAAGCCTCTTGCTCACAACAAAGAGCAGAGACTCTCCAAAGCTTCAGTGATCTACCCAGATTAGGCCTCAACGAGCTGAATTTCTGCTCCAGGTAGTGCAGCTGCTCCTCGCTGAATAAAACATGCCCTTCACCCTGCTGCGCCCCGAAGACGAGCTCCAAGAATTCTTTCATTCCTCCTCCTTTCTGTTCAGGCACGTGCTTTTTTTTTTTTTTTTTTTTTGGCAAATGCCTGCAAAGAGGGGCACTGCCTGTTGTTCCTCTCGGGTTATTTGCTGCAGGGGGTGATGAGGCTGTTTTCATAAGCCTCCCATGGCTTGCCCGGGAGGTCGGGGGTGCTGGATGCCGGCACCCATGAATAATGGTGGGCAAGTAATGCCAGGAGCCCCCCATCAGCAGTTCTTCCCCTGCTCACCCCAGGCAGCACTGGGGGGGATTTCCACGGGTCGGTGTCACTGCCTTCTCCGCGTTCCCGTTGTCCCACTGCAGTCACTGCCTTGCGATTCCCAAGGCTTCGGCAGAGCCGAGGCCAGACCCGAGGCTTGTTTTTCCTCCTGCTCCGTTTCTGCCTGAGCAAAGGTGCGGCGAACCGCTCGAGAGGGATGTTTGTACATCTTCAGACTGTTTAAACTGCTATTCATTTCCATGGCTGTTGTCACCGTTTAAGAATTATCTACCAGAGAGCTAGAGGAATTTTCTGCCTGTTATACTTGGTCCGAGCCGCCCGCTCAGAGGCTCCCCCGGTTGCCGTTTTCATTTACTTTGCAGGGAATTCGGCCAGAATGGATTGTCTCTGCTTTGTGCTAAAGTTTTTAAGTAATAGAAAAATGACAATCAAGTGACAAGGGTGGCAGGGTGGCCGGCGTTGGGAGGATGGGGCTGCTGGGCGGGACGGGTATCCCAGCCCGTGGAATTCCCCCGCGCAGGGGGGGAGCGATGCCCAGCGCCCGCCCCACGGCAGCTGTGTTTGCACACACAGCCCTGGGCAAACATCAGCCCCGGCCCCCCCGGCTTGCCAAGGAGCTCCGAAAGCCTCCGCGGCGCTCCAGCAGGCGAGAGCCTTGCTATAAACAGGCAGAGAGCTAAGTTTGGCATCTGCTCCCGTAATGATACAGCAGATCCTTACAGCTTGTGACATCCCACTATAAACAGAAAGCTGCAAAACCCTGTAATTTCGAAAGCTGGATCAGGTACTGGTGTGTTTTGCATAATCCAAGAGACAGTGGGTTTCAGGCTCAGTTCTCCTTTCCTTTCTCCTTTTTTTATTTTTTCCTTTTTTGCTTGCTTTCCTTGTCTCCCCTTCTGGTTGACATGGTTACAGAATCCTGAGGGTGGGGTAATAAGACACGACGGATGCGTTCGGGCAGACTCAGAAATCCACCGATGCCTCCTGGAAAAGTCCGGAGAGCACGCTGTGTAGAGACAACTCAGCTCTGCTTTGTCTTCCTGCCCGTCTCTGCTTCTCTCTCTCATTTCCAAAGCGGTATTTGCATGAAGACCTCGCTTTCTTTCCCCGAGCTTTCCACCCGCTGCTGCCCTTTCCCTGCCCGATCCCTTAATTCTCCGCTTGTGCCATCGGAGTCGCTTCTGCTGCGACCCGCCGCCAGGGCAGAGGAGACCCGGGTGGGGAAATCACCGGTGCTTACAAAAAAATGGATAGATGGAGGCAAAATTGTTCCTAAATTGAATGTTTTTCACAGTTCTTCCAAGCAGCGGCTGCAGTACTTTAGGATTATTCTCTCCCGGGGGGCCTCATAAAAGCTGTAAATACTGGGAATAGCTTTCGAGGCCAGCCTTATGACAGCTCAGTTCTCAAGAAAATATATGCTAATGTGCATCGCCGTCATTATCCAGGAGACCTCGCTGCAGACGCTCTTGTCTCCGCGAAGAAAAGATTTCTGATTGCCGCTGTTTTGCTAAAAGTTAAATACATCCAAGGCTTTGAAACCCACAGCGAGCGTTTTGCAGCAGAATTTGGCCGGTGGTGGCTCGCATCCGCCGTAGCCCAGCTCCGGGATTTGTTTGGAGCCTACGGATGAAGTTCTCCAGGAGCAATAGATCCCGCTGGAGGTGGATGGGAATGGGATGCTGAGCCACCCCGCATCCCTGCAGCGGCAGAGAGCCCACTGAATTTCCGAGTTGGGAGTCACCATCTACTCTTGTGGGCTTCCTCGTTCATATCCATGGGGCTTGGGCACCTCTGAGTCTCGCAGACAGCGTGGGAGACAAACGAGTTACCGAGAGCAGGTTTCTGTAGGAAGAGGAGCAGGTTCCGCACACGTGGACTCCTCGCTCCGTCTCCCGGAGAGTTTTGTTCCTTGTCATCCGCACTGACGTGCAACAAAATGGAAACAAGGCTATTTAAAGGTTCCCATACAGTATGGTGCTTCGGAAAAAAGGAGGAAAAAAAAAAAAAAGAAAAGAGCCCTGCTCAAGTGTAAATGTCAATGGGACTCTGGCTGTAATGCAGCCACGGAGTACGCTATTTTACTTAATTGAGGCTGAAGGCACTGAAAGGGAATAAAGAAATAAATCAGGGAGCCGTGCAAATGGAAGCAGCAAAACCCCGGCAGATTTACCGGCACAAGGCTGTTGGAGGTGGTCTGACACGGGTGGGTGTCGGAGGAGGCACCCACGGGTCCTCTCTAAATCAGCACCCATGGGTGATGGAGCGGTGCTGGATCCAAAGGGAAGGTCAGGGTGAACATGGGCCACTCTGGAGGCCAGGGATGTCCTGGGAAGGAAGGGCAATGTCACCAGAAGAGAAGCCCAAGCCCCAGCCCAAAGCTTGAACCATCTTGCTGGCTGCGATGGGTTTGCAGCTCCCCTTGGTGGAGGGAAGCGGGGGGACAGGGGCGAGGCAGCACACCAGTATACCAGTACACCAGTCCCAGCAGGGCTTTTAGGGTCCTGTGGAGAGAGAAGTCCTCAGTGTCCTGACAGGCTCCCAAGAAGCGACTGCACCCATGCAGGGGTCTGCAGCATCTGGGGATACTTGGCTCGGTCTTGAGCGTGGGGTGTTGTTTGCAGCTGTCTCACTAGAGCGGTTTCTGCAGTAATCAAATCCTTTCATCCCAAGGGGAAAAAAAAAAAAAACCAAGGTGCTGAGCTTGCAGAGCAGCCCAGTGCCTCCAGGAGCCACCACCGGGGGGGTCACTGCTCCGGCATCGCCCTGCTCCGGGGCAACTGGGTCCCTCACCAGCTCTGAACTAGCCCTGAAATTCCTCCCTCCCGTTCCTCCGAAGTGTCCTTTGCTTTCAAACTGTGTTTATCGTGGATGATTGATATTTGACATTAGGCTGTACCGGGAAGGCGCACAGCATCGCTCCGCTGGGAGGTGACGCTCTTCCCGCAAACACATCCATCAGAGCTGCCAGTGCCACCCCGGCAAGAGGCCAGCAGAGGAACCTCCCGGGGGACCCACGCCAGGACGGAGCCCCACCAGGGACCTCGCCGCGCATCTGGGGGCCGGGCGGCGTGGGGAGGGAAAGNCATTAGGCTGTACCGGGAAGGCGCACAGCATCGCTCCGCTGGGAGGTGACGCTCTTCCCGCAAACACATCCATCAGAGCTGCCAGTGCCACCCCGGCAAGAGGCCAGCAGAGGAACCTCCCGGGGGACCCACGCCAGGACGGAGCCCCACCAGGGACCTCGCCGCGCATCTGGGGGCCGGGCGGCGTGGGGAGGGAAAGGCGCAGCCCTGGTGGGAAGCCAGAGCCCTGGCATTGCCGCCATCGGACAGGCTGAAGGATGCTGTCTGCTCTCCACCGCCCCGGGGCCGCCGCTGCCCTTGAAAGATGGCTGAGAAATCCTTGACGGGAGCGAGGGGAAGGAGGGCTCGGGCACGCCGAGGAGAGGCAGAGCCAGCACCGTCTTTCGCGGGCGGAGATAACGGGGCAAGTATTGATCCCAATTTGCCGCTGCTGGCGTTGGAGAGGCGATGGCTGGAGGATCGTGTTATCGCTCTGATCCGTGCCTGCGCCTCAGGAAGAGATGGGATGCAATTCATTAAGCAATTCTTCTAATAGTCCCGAGGCATAAGAGGTAAAATGACCTCAGTGAAATGATTCGAGGGCCTGACGCTCGTCGGCAAGGGAGACCTCTCTGGCTCCGGCAGAGGAGAAGGCTCCTGTGAAGGTGCCGCCTCCCAGCGCGGTGGGAATAATGCCCCGTGTCACCGAGAGGGACAGGGGTGGCCGCAGCTCCCACCAGGGCTGAATTCAGCTCCGCAGAGCGCTCCGGAGCTGCCCGGAATTAACAGGTCCGCATCGATTTGGGTTTAACTTCCCATTTATTACAGCGCTGTGGATAGAGATTAACTTTCCTTGCTTGGTATTTATTATTGTTTCACCCGCTTTCGAATGGAAACTGAAGACACTTTGATGAATGAACCGAGGGCTCCGCTGTACCCCCGAGGAAGATACGTCCTTCCTGCACATCCAGGATGGGGTTTAGCCCCCCCGAGACCCTCCTGGAACCCCCTGAGCAGCCGGCAATAGCCAGACCAAGCCGGCACCTCCTCCCTGGCAGCTCACGCTCCCAAAGCAAATCATTAATATGCATCTCTCTGACGTAGCCTAAGTCACTCCTGGTGAAGTGCTGTGTCTAATTGATTTGAGATGCATCAGCCGAGCCTCACGACCGGCTCTGCCGGGCCCGTGTGGAATAAGTGCAACGCGCTGGAAAGAGGGGAATTACTCTTGACACTGGGATTATATCTCTGCCAACAGCATCAATATTCTATTAAAGATATGTGATAATATAACACTAATTACCAATTGAGGGGCCATTACAGGGAGCCTGCAAACACCAGTTCGATCTCACCTTTCAGATTAAAAACACCGCAATGATTTCCTGTTCCTTGTACTTTATTCCTGTGTTTTCTGCCCATGCATAATGCAGCAACGCAAATCGGCAGCGAATACCTAGGAGATGGCTGCCTTCACCTGCCGTCCGAGGGTAATGGCTGCCCGAGCCAGGAAGGAGATAAGTCATGTCTGGAAGCAGGGAAGAGGATGGAGAAAAAGTCCTCTCCTGCTTCCATTTGGCCACCTGCCTAAGGGCAATGTCAGGAGCAAGACTCAGCAAGAGAGAAGAGAAGTCGCCTGGATGAACTGGGACCAGTCCCGGCCCTGCAAAGCCTTCTAGTGCTTCTACATTTAGCCTGTGGAAGAAACACAGTTTTTCTTTCCACTCTCCTGCTCGGCTCCCAATGGTCCTGCTGGTACCAGCAGCACCTTCACAGAAAACCATTTAAAGGCTGACTTTCATCATCAGAAGCCACACCGGGGGCAGGCATCCAGCACGGCATCCAAGGCTACCGAGCACTGGCCTTTCCGTGCAGCACCTCAACAAGACCCTACAAATGCCACTGACCCCGAGGGGTCTGGAGACCCCCACCCCACCACTGCCCTCCACCTGAGGCTCCCCAGCTGCCAGACCAGCCATTCCCCATCCCCACAAGGAGGACGACAGGGATTTACCGCTCCCTCTGCAAAAGGAACTGCCAGGCTCGAGCATTCCTGGGGCAAGAACAAGCCTGTTCGGGTCACCTAATGCTTCTGGCCTTAAAGATGTTTGTCTGATTTGAAAGATGGTTTTTTCCCCTTTATTTTTTCCTAAGGCTATGGAGGGCAGACAGCCTGTAACAGTGGTCACGAGGTTAATGAAATCGAAACGACGAGCATGATCTCCAAAAAACCCCTTCATCCTGCAGGGGCAAATCCGGTCCCGCCGTCAAGCCTCAGTGCCCAAAGCTGCAGAATATTTGCAGAATGAGGGCCTGGGAGACAAAACCGGAGCCCCAGGGCACCCCCGCCAGCACCAGTGCGTGGCAGCAGACACAGCCCCCTCTCTAAACATAACTACTGGGGAGAATAACAGGAACATCTAAGGAGGGAAGAAGACCTTTCCTGCGGAGAAACAGAGGAATTAGAATCCACCTCCTGCTCCCAGCTGAGCTAATGGCACGGTGTGGCTCAGAGCAATCCTTTCGGAGGGCAGCCTCCGGGAGCAGGCGTTCAATAAACGTCCAACAAGGGCCCAAGCGAGTCTCCGTGGGAGGCGAGGGGAGCAGGAGCGAGGAGCTGTGTCTGCCATGTCCTTATCCGGGGGGGGCCACACAAAGGGAGCCCCCCAACACCCCTCCTCCGCCCCGCAGCGGTGCCTGCCAGCCATGCGCTACCTTAATGAGGCACAATAATATCCTATCAGTCCTACAAGCTATAGATTGAAGCCGCCAAGAGGAATCGTCAGAACCCCCGTGTGATCAATCTTGTCAAAACACGTTCCTTTAATCCCTTACAAATGAAAGGGAGATGCATTTAAAATGTCATCCCTGGGGTCTGGGAGCCAGGTCCCTATAAATCAGTCAGCTCAGGTAAACCAGATTATTTAGGAGCTGTTTGAGAGCAGACGTGCCGAAAACAGTTCTGAACTATGCACACAAGGTTTGCATCACCTCAGATGTAAAAAATTGTACGCTTTTTTTTTTATTTTACCTTTCCATGACTAAGCACCCACCACACAGAGATGTTACAGGGGAGAAGATGGGCAGGCGGAGGTTCCACAGCGACACACACGACTCACGGCGAAGCAAGCGCAGGGGTAAAGCCAGGGACTAATAAGCTCTGACAAGAAGGGACAACCACGTAAAACCATGAGCATGAGCTCATGAGTAAAACGTCAGGCGATACCTTATTCCGCCGGGGAACTGAGCCCAGGGGAGGCAGCAGGGCCAGCAGGACCCAGGGACGGCCGTGGATGGGCTGCGGTGACGCCGGCCCCGGGAGGAACACCGGGGGACACGCGCCCGCCCTCACTTACAGCAAGGTCATGGCTCTCCAGCAACAAATACATAAAAAAAATAAGCAATCTGGGACCATTTTCTGCAACACCCACGGCAAGGGCTGACCTCGCCGCCCAGCTACGAAGCCGGGGACAGTCAGGAGCATCAATTTTCTCTGTGCCGCTGGGCGAAGGGCTTCACCTCCTGAATCTCATTTAGCTCATGGGCTTACTAATCCCCACCCCTGCCAGAAGCAAGGCATAAAGCAGCCCCTGACGTCCAAGCCAGACGCCCAAAGGACATGATGCACCCCTCTGTGTCCCCCAAAACCTTCTCCCGGGGGCCCGAGGTGGTGGAGGGGCCTTTGCTGGGTGAACACCCATGTGCCCATTTAACAGAAAAGACATTTGACAGATACGACAATGGACAGGGATCGGTTGGGTTCTTTATTGGTTCTGAAGGTGCTTATATTTAAAACAATTTGTTAGGCTCCCCATGATTTACTGCCACGCTGCAAAATGGGGCTGAGTATTGATTCTTTGCCTTTTCTATTGCAAATGGGTGTAATGTTTTATAGTATGTCAGAATAATAGCAGCGGGCACTTTATCAATGTCAAATGTTAAAAATGATCAGCTATTGTGATGTAGGAGATTAAATATGAAAGCTTGATGGGTATATAAAAGCAAAATGGCAATAATAAAGGGATTTTTATGTTCAACTCGTTGCTCTCCCGAATCTACCTGGGGAGTTATTAGAACCAATTGTGCTGATCAGTGACACATCACCATGGGTTACGGGACAGGAAAGTGCTGGGTTTAACTCCCCGGGGGTCTCTGTGCGTTGCTGGGCTGATGTGGGGGCTGGAAGTCGAGCCCTCCCCTTCCCTGCCAGGACTTTGAGGAGTTTCGCATCCCTCCAAGTCGCTGCCAGACCCAGGGCTTGGCGATGGGACATCCATGAGCCCAGCAGCCTCTCAAAGCCCTTCTCTCCCCAGGAGGGACCAGCCACCGGGACCCGAGCTGCCCCAAGGAGGAAGCCACAACACAACAACCAGGAATTTGGCGCAGAATGAGCTTAAGGAGTCCCAGACTGCAAAGCCAGAGGGGTTTAAGGTCCACCTGCACTATGCAAACAGAGCCCTCTCAGCCCAAACCAGAGCAGAAAGCCCTCTGTTTCTCGTGGTATCCAGACTTCTGTAACCCAGACAAGCAAATTAATTGCAGAGTCACTTAATGTATTGATTGGAAAGGCTGAGATGCAATAACTAATGCAAAATCACTGAGAGCCGCAGCACTGGGTTTCAGCTCTCACTAAAAACCGTTTGCACAACACAAAATACACCTACATGGGCTTTTCAGACTCAGAAAAGGAAGACCTTTCAAGGAGGACATCTTCAAGACCAACTGGCCCTTCAATTTCTTAAATCTGAAACATAAGCATCTGCCAAACACCTCTGTTCTCCACCGAGCCTAGCTCACGGAGCAGAGCTGGTTTATTGTGGCTGCTAAAACAGATGTGGGAAAGGCAGAAGGACCTGGAGAGGAACCCAGTGAGCATCCAGGACCCTCACCACCTCCATGCCCAATGCCCTGCTCACCTCCAGCGTGGTCTCCATCGCCTTGTCCAGAGAAAGCACTACAGGTCCGCTCACAGCTTCCTTGGTGATGCCCTGTTATCAAACACTGCTCAAAATAATGCCTGCTCCTGTCCTCTCCCCGGCCCCCAAACCTTCCCCCAGCCATCAGAGCCCTCCATTCCCCAGCACCAACCCTTTTATAGCCTTGGCAAGCCCTAATTCCTGCCAGCCTGTCCTCAAATCTCTGCTTATGGCAAACAGCTGGGCTCCTCCACCGGCCAAGCCTGCCCTTAACTCCTTCCCCACCAGCCCCATCCTGGGAGAAACAGGGAAAACTTTCAGAACTCCATCAGTTGGGATGACTCGGGCTTGTAATCGTCAGTGCTCTCACCGGTACTTCATATCAAAAAGGAAGTGTGAAAATAAATAAAGAAAAGCCCAATAATTCTCGAAGCCTGGACTCCAATTAATTTCTTTGAGTTGTCGTAAGCAAGAGGGAGAAAATGCACGGGCAGGACAAATGTTCTCCTAATTACCTAAACACTTTATTAACCAACGCTAATTAAAGCATTTCTTGGAGTCTGACAAATGTCTGGAATTACTCAATTTAGAAGTTAGTTTTGACTCTGGTAATTTATACAGCGTCGGAAAGTTACGAGGGAAAAAAAAAATATCTTTCAACTAATGTTTTTTTATTAAAGCTGACAGCAATAATTAGTTATTTGCTACTAATGGGGCGGCCCCTGGAGGGAAATTTGCTGAGATGGATGGTTTGGGTCCGTGCCAGCGGTAATTGGTCTGAGCCTTGGTCAGGCGCTGGCAGGTTGTCCCGCACAGCGATGCTCTGCGCCGGCGTCCACCTCCCGGCCCTGCTGCTGGGCTTGGGCTGGCAAAAGGCACATCTTGGAGAGAAGCTGCTGGACCCCAAGTGCAGCAGGAAGGGCAGCGACTCGCTTTCTCCACAAACGAAGCTGGAAGTCGGGAATTACAGCTGCAGGTTTCCCGGGAGAAAGCGTTTTGTGCGGCTCTGTCCCGGCAGACAGTGGCTGCCTCTCTGGCTGCTCGCTCCGAGAGGTCACCCACAATGAAAACTCCATTCCTTTTCTTCCAGAAAATAACCCATCATCTTTTCCAAGGCCAGCGTGAAGAGCGTGGGGCCTGGCCGTAGAGCTTCACCCAGCAAAGAGGAGGGGTTTGACGCTGAGCAGTTCCCGCAGCCCTTTCCGTGGCTGGTTTTTGTCCATCCCCCAGCGCTGGAGGCAACCGACTGCAGCTCCTCTTAAAAGTAGGCTTCGAGTTTCTACAGACACAGAAAAAGCCCAGAACACGGGAAACTAATGAGCTCTGTGGATTCAGAAATCAGAATGCAAAGGAAGAGGATCCAGATTTTCTTTTCATCTCATATTTTTTTTTGAGCTTGACACATAATTTTGGATGCTTGGATTGTCAATACCTTTTGTTTCACGCCCTTCCCATAAACTGCAAATGATCCAATTATAGAGTAAAAGGAACAGAAAAGGGGGAAAGCAAGAGAAATGGAATAATCGGGGGGGGGCGGGGGGGAGGAAAGTAGGTGAGATGAAAAGCTAAGGAAATGACAAACGTATCACCGCAGGGATGAGTTAAAGGGCGTTACACGGAGAGGGGAGGGTGAAGCCAAGGACTCAGGTCTCGTCCTTGGCCTCCCGCCTGGTCCACGCTCTGTCTCCCAGGCTGATGCCGAGCCCCTGCGGGGTCACCAGCGTCTCCAGGGGGGGCTGCCCCCAGCATCTCCCCCAAACCTGCCCCACCACGCTGGATCTGAGCTGTGGGGACGCCTTTCCATGGGGTTAAACAGAGTGGCCACGTCGCAAAACAATCCGGCAGGCAGCCAGAAGGACTCTCTGCAGCCTGACGTGGGAAGAGCTATTTTTCTTCTCCTTTTGTATTTATTTTTTTGCAGGAGAGAGAGGACCTATGGGCTGAGAACGGCGCTGAAACCCCGCTCGCCGGAGAGGTTCCCCGGGAAGCCTTGACAGATACGCTAATGCTCTGCTGCTCCAGCTGTAGGAACTGACATTAAAAGGCCTTGGTTAAAGACAGGGCTCAGCGCCTGAGCAGCGTAATGAGGTGTTTCACATCGCCCGACCTTGTAGGAAAATGATGGTGGCTTTCCAAATGCTTCGGGCGGCCTCGGCCGCTTGCTCTCCCAAGCCCAGCGCCTTCCCCAGCCCTGCCCAGGGGAGGTGCACAGCAGCGACGGGGTGTCCCCTCTCACCAAGGCTCTCAGCGCCCCAAGCCCTCTCCTCCCGGAGGGGAGCCCTGGAAGGTCAGCGTGGACCCACAGGGCCCCATCCCACCCCACGGCATCCCTCGGGACAGGCTCCGGCTGGCGCAGCGTCACCCCGGCCGCTCGCTGCCGCCTGTGCTCCCAAACAAACCACCCCGGCACGGTTCAGCAGCAGGCTCCGGGGCCTCACGCCGCTCTGGATAAACAGATCTCGGAGCCGGTGAGCATTTAACACCGCAGAGTCCCGGGGAACGGCACAGCGTGCGGTGCTCGGCTCCACGTGCACACCAGGGTGTTGACAGGCTGCCGCGCTCCCGGGCTCGGGGCCCCCATTCCTCTTCCTCTCCTGGAAGCTGCTGGTGGAGGCGCTGCCGGCCCCGGTGGCATCGAGGACCGGGCGGCTGGGGACACCAGCTCGGCTGGGAACAGCCCCAAAGGCCGGGCTCAAGCTGTCCCGGGGGTCCGGAAGCTCGACGCCCACACATTTCAACCTGTTGGCCACCCACATCCTGCAGGAAGCCTGGAAACACCTTAATTCAGAGCCAGTGGGGTGGCAAGTGCACACCCCAGGCGGGCAACCTTCGGTAAATCCCTCATGAGACCCAGGGGGGTTTTGTCCCCACGACATCCCTGCCTCCCCCGGATGGGAACTCGGCAGTCGCAGCTCCCCAGTGGAGCTCCTGGTGCCCACGGATCCCTGGGAACACCAGAAAGGCAACGTAGGAGCAGAAAACCCACTTTAAAGCTTTTAAGGGAATATTCAGAAGAATGGAAAAGGGTTTTGATCTTTCTTTTTTCCCCAAACTCAAATAATAGAAAAAAAAAAGGCTTTTAAAATAAATAGCTGACAATGTCTCTTATTTGAGTAATTCTTTGCCAGCAATAAATGTGTCACTCTAAAGTGCTTTATTTAGAAATAAAAAAATGTTTTTCTTTGTAGAGCGCTCCGCATTACATCAAGTTAAAGGCTGGAAGCGAAATTCTCCTCCTCTCACCGCGTACCCCTCCCTCCTTGATACATTCATATATTCTCCTATAATCTGATCTAGGTTATAAAAATATAAAAAAAGAGAAAAAAATAGAGAGACATCTGGCTCTCCCACACATCTGACATTTCCCTTTATGCCTGGTTTAACTTTTTTATGACTGCCTGGGTTCGCTTCATTGGAGAATTTCTCCCTTCAAATGAGTTTCCTGTTTTATGTTAGAAATTTTCCTTTAGACAAACCTGGTAATTTTTCAAGCTAAAATGTGTACGTTTTAAGTACTTAGGAAGTTTAAGGATCCCGCTGATGGGGACATAAATCTCAGTTTATTCACGCTGGAGTCCCCGTGTCTAACTGATCCTGTTAAAAAAGGAGAGAGAGGCAAGAAAGAGCCTGGTATATTTTTTACTTGTTTTACAGTAGGAAAAAAACCACCCCAAACTGTCAATTCGGTGAGTAATTTGTTAGTGTCTGCTCACACTTCCAAGGCTTTATGTGGTGACGCCGGGGGAAGGCAGCTCCTCTGCTTTCTCCAGCTTCTACTCATTTAATAGACAACGAAGAGGGGGCTGACGGGGTCCCCTCGCTGCTGGTGATGGATGGGGATGCTGGGGGGGGCTGGAGCCCCCACACTGCTGTGGGTACCATTGCGGGTACCGCTGCATCCCTCCCGGGCCCGTCTCCTCCTCTCTTCACCTCCCTGCTCACATTGAGCTCTCCTGACACAAGATAATATAATAAATATATAGAGGTAGATAATATAATAAAATAATGAATAAAAGCAGGACAAGTCCTATTGTTGGGTAATAAGGAGGAGGGGGAAAAAAAAAAAAAAAGAAAAAGCGATCAAAAAAGGCACTCAAAAGGCTAAAATTGTTTCTGCAATAGAGCAGGGAAGGAAAGAAACCCCGGCAGCCCTTCTGGCAGGGGAGGAGCGGGGCTGCTGCTCCCAGCCGCCGGGTGACACTGCCGGGGACCCTGCCCTCACGCCCCCGAAAGGCGCCCGCAGCGGCGCATGAGAATCACCCATTTGTGTCCCCGCGCGGGGACGGGGGGAAGAGGCCACTGAGGCTGTGGGGTTTGTGATTTTCTTTTTTTTTTTTAAGGCAACATCCCCAGAATAAGACCTTCAAAGGCAGATAAAGCTCATTTCTGAAAGGCATTGAAAACAGGCAGGAAAGGACAACTTCAGGTTTGGAGAGATCTCCTCTTCCTCCCCCTCCTCCTCTTCCTTCTCCTTCTCCGAGAAGCCAGCAGCACAGGCTGAGGGGGGCATGGGCCAGCCTTTCGGTTGGAAATTGAAGATATATCCATTGCTTTTTGCTTGGTGAGCTGATTGCCAGCGATTTAGCGGAGAAATCGCCAGCCCCCACCCTCCAGCTAATTCTGCTGATTGTTCGGGGCAGAGCGAGCTGGGGAGGGGCTGCTTCTCACAAACGCACTTCCATTTTCATCCCAGTTCCTCCTCTGGGAATAAAAGACATTTTTCCATTGGCGGTGGAGGTGGCTGCAAGCCCCCCCCCGAGAACCAGGGCAATGCCACCAGAGCCCCAGGGGGGCTCCTGTGTCCCCCTGCCCACTGCAAAGTGGCCTTAAGAGGGGGCTGGGGGGGTCTCGCAGGCTCAATTCCGGCAGAGGCTCAGCTTTCAGGTTTCATCCAAATGCCTAATTAAATTTTCAGAGCACAAACTGCTCGGGATCCAACACAAATGGCTGCAGGAGCCAGAGGGGAGGCAGGGAAAGGACGGAGGGAGGGGGGGGAAAAAAGGGAAGGAGAAGCCTAAAATAAATAAATTAACTAAACAAATAAGTAGGGAAAGAAATAAGCGAGGGAAAACAAACTAAAACCACCGGCAGCCCCGGCCACCCGAGCGCTCATTAGCAGCGGGAGAGGAGGGAAGTGTCTCGCTGTCTGGGGCTGTCATCCCTCATCCTGACGAGCACTTAGAGAGTCGCGACCCCTTTCAGCATCTCCATACAGACAATCAGCCCCTCGCATCGGTCACTGCCGCTCGCTCGCCGCCTTATTACAGGGAGCGGCGGAAAGAGGGATATTATATCCTCGGGAAGCAGCGGGGGGGGGAGGCTGCTGCCCACGTCGCCCCTCCTGCCGGCAGCTCACGCGCCAAAGGTGGGCAGGGGAGAGCGGGCAGCCACGGCAAGAGCTGCCGCCCCCTCCCCGAGTGATGCCCACCGCCCTGGGGGTACCCCCGAAACCCCTCACCCTGGGAGGGGGGGGGGCGCACGGGGAGCAGCGCATCTA